>PVKM010026666.1:0-19216 GCA_004027735.1 Carollia perspicillata | reverse complement strand
CTTCTACATTTCCCACACTACTCTTGCCCTCTCCCTGTCTATTTTCTCCCCACCTTCTATGCTACTTATTCTCTGTACCTTCTCCCCACCCTCTCCTCCCACTCCCCTCTTGCTAACCTTCCACATGATCTCCATTTCTGTGGCTTTGCTCCTGTTTTAGGTGTCCACTTAGTCTGCTTTTGTTTTAGGTGTGGATGTTAATAACTGTGAGTTTGCTGTCTTTTCACTGTTCATATTTTTTATCTTCTTTTTCTTAGATAAGTCCCTTTAACATTTCATATAATAAGGGCTTGGTGATGATGAACCCCTTGAACTTGATCTTATCTGAGAAGCACTTTATCGGCCCTTCCATTCTAAATGAAAGTTTTGCTGGATAGAGCAGTCTTGGATGTAGGTCCTTGGCTTTCATGACTTGGAAAACTTCTTTCCAGCCCCTTCTTGCCTGTAAGATCCCTTTAGAAAAATCAGCTGACAGTCTGATGGTCACTCCTTTGTAGATGATTGTCCCCTTTTCTCTTGCTGCTTCTAGAATTCTCTCCTTCATTTTAACCTTGGCTAATGTAATTCTGATGTGCCTTGGTGTGTTCCTCCTGGGGTCCACCTTCTTTGGGACTCTCTGAGCTTCCTGGACTTCCTGGAAGTCTATTTTCTTTGCCAGATTGGGTAAGTTCTCCTTTATTATTTGGTCAAATAAGTTTTCCACTTGTTGCTCTTCCTCTTCCCCTTCTGGTACCCCTATAATTCAGATGTTGGAACATTTAAAGATGTCCTGGAGGTTCCTAAGCCTCTCCTCATTTTGTTGAATTCTTATTTCTTCATTCTTTTCTGATTGGATGTTTCTTTCTTCCTTCTGGTCCACTCCATTGATTTGAGTCCCAGTTTTCTTCCCATCATTATTGGTTCCCTGAGCATTTTTCTTCATTTCACTTAGTGTAACCTTCATTTGTTCATCTAATTTGCGACCAAAATCCACCAATTCTGTGAGCATCCTGATTACCAGTGCTTTGAACTGTGCATCTGATAGGTTGGCTATCTCTTGCTTGCTTAAAAGTATTGTCTCTGGGGCTCTGAGCTTTTCTTCTGTTTGAGTCATTTTTGGTCAGGTGGCGCCTGTTACGTATGAGGGGCAGAGCCTTAGGTGTTCACCAGGGCAAGGCAACCTAGTTGCAGGGTTGTGATGCTGTCTGTTGGGGCGGGGTCAGAGAGGGAACAATGGCGCCTGTTCCGCACTCTCTTGAATTTGTGTCCCCTCTGCTGCTTCCCCCAAGCTCTTTTGCCCATTTCTTATTGGGTAGTTTGTTTTCTTATTGTTGAGTCTGAAGAATTTTTTAAATATTTTAGATATAAGTCCTTTATCAGATATGGGTTTTGCAAAGATTTTTCTCCCAGTTTGGTTTGTCTTTTCATTCTCTTAACAATCAACATCTTTCACAGAGCACAAGTTTTTAGTTTTATTGAAGTCCGGCTTGTCAATTCTTCTTTCATGGGCTGTGCTTTTGGTGTAGTATATAAAAACTCATTTCTAAACCTAAGGTCACCTAAATTTTCCATTCTGTTATCTTCTAGAAGTTTTATAGTTTTGCTATATAGTTTTATATTTAGGTCTATGATCCATTTTAATTTTTGTGAAAGGTGTAATATCCTTGTCTAGATTCAGGGGGTTTTTTTGCATGTGGATGTCCAATTTTTCTAGACCATTTGTTGAAAACTCTATTCTTTCTCTTTTTACTGCCTTTATTCCTTTGTCAAAGATTAATTGACATATCTGTATGGGTCTTTATTCTGTTCCATTGACCTTTTGTCTATTATTTTGCCAGTGTGGACTGTGTTGATTCCTGTAGCTCTATAGTAAGTCTTTAATTTGGATAGTGTCAGTTCTCCAGTTTTGTTCTTTAATATGGTGTTGACTATTTTGGACCTTTTGCCTCTCCATGTAAACTTTGGAATCAGTTTAATATCCACAAAGTAATTGGCTGGGCTTTTGATATAGATTGCACTGAATCTATCTAAATCAAGTTAGAACAAACTGACATCTTAGTAACAGGCCTTCCTATACATGCACATGGGATATCTCTCCATTTATTTAGATCTTCTTTGCTTTCTTTTATCAGAGTCTTACAGTTTTTCTGATATAGATCTTGTATGTATTTTGTTAGAATTTTACTATTTTATTTTTGGAGGTAATATAAATCATGTTTTGTTTTTCATTTAAAATTCCAATTGCTCACTGCTGGTGTATAGGAAAGCAATTGATTTTCGTATGTTAACCTTGTATACTACAAACTCACTAAACCTGCTTATTAGTTGCAGGATTTTTTGGTCAGTTCTTTGGGATTGACATAGACAATCACATCATTTGTGAACAAAGAAAACCTTATTTCTTCCTTCCCAATCTGTATTCCATTTATATCCTCTTGTGGTCCTACTGCATTAGCTTAGACTTGCAGTACGATGTTGAATAGGAGTGGTGAGGGGCTACATTCTTTTTAAAATCTTCGGAAGTAATTTCTACTACCTTACACTGATATTTTTAATGTCTTCTTTTATGGTTCTTCTTTTTCATTGGTTCTAATTGTTAGAGATATCAGTATAGCAGACTAGATGAAATACATATTGACAGTTTAACAAATGATTATAAAATAAAAACCTGTGTACCCATTACCAGATCAAGATGTAAGACATCATCAGCCCTGGCTGGTGTAGCTCAGTGGACTGAGCATGGGCCTGTGAAGTAAAGGGTCACCAGTTCGATTCCCACTCAGGGCACATGCCTGGATTGCAGGCCAGGTCCCCCATGGGGGACACGTGAGAGGCAACTACTCATTGATGTTTCCCACTCTTTCTCCTTCTTGTCCCCTCTCTCTAAAAATAAATAAATAAAACATTTTTTAAAAAGGATGTAAGACATCATTTGCCACCCAAAATCTTCCCATGGGTCTCAAGTCATAGGAGGTTTTTTAAAGTGTTATTTATTTTTGTCTTATTATATTTATACCCTTTAGTCTAAAAGTCACAAAATATATTGTAATATAACAATGTGAACCAACCCATTTCTAAACTTAATTACACATTTCATCTGGTCTCACTAAAATATTATTTGTTTTATTTTCAGCTGAATGAGGAAACCCAAGAATATGTATTGAACCTTTTCCAACGTTATGTTGATGATGGTTTAAATTTTATCAATAAAAAATGCAACCAAGCGATCCCACAAGTAGACATTAGCAAAGTTACTACACTCTGTTGCTTATTGGAGTCCTTGATATTTGGGAAAGATGGAATTAATTTGACAATGGTATGAAGGGTTTTACTACTGCTATAAAGCTAGAAAATGAGATAATTGTATAGCTCATTTGCAAATAAATAGCTCCAAATTTTCTGCAATATGATCATTTGATTTTCAAGTTAATTTTTCCAGGGACTAATGACTGTGAATAGATTAACAGAATCTAAAAGTTGGAAAGAATGTTAGAGAGCCTGCAGTTGACTCTTATACTCATGTTTAAATTCTCTTATAGTCTACAACACAATTTCTATGTGACAATTTCTAATATGTGTCTGTCAGCAGCTGCTTAAATACCTTCATGCAGGCACAAACAGAATTACATTGGTCAGTTGAAAAACAGCCTTGAGATTTTTTTTTTGGACACTCCTTGCCATCCACTTTCTCATCAGAGTATTTAAATTTGTACTATTATAAAACATTACTTTGTGAACCATCCAATGAAATATAAGAAACATACACTCTGCCCTTTTAAAAATGCATGAGTCTACAGAAAAAAAAAACAGTCTTTTGACTTTGCAATTTAGGGTTTTTTTTGTGTTAACCTAAAACATTAAAGTTCTTTCTCTTTGTTCTTTTAGGAACAAACAAAACTGAACACAGTACTATGTCAGACTTTTGTATTCTGCTATTTATGGTCTGTGGGTGGAAATCTAACTGAAGGCTACTCGGATTCTTTTGATACATTTGTTAGAACACAGTTCGACGACAATCCTGATGCCAGGGTAAGAGCCCAATACAGTTAATTCTAACATATTAGCTCTAAATCATTAAAACTAAACTGCAAGGCTAAAATTTTAAAAGCCTTAGTTCTACAGCAAATATAAATTCTTCACTAAGAGAGTTTCTAAAATCATTCATTCTTTTTTACTATAGATAAAATTTATTGTATTAAATTTTTTAGGAGTCCTCTCCTAGCCATATGAAGAAATTAAGGTATAAAACTATTAAAAAATTTCATACTGAGAAATGAGCATTGAATTTGAGTTAGTAAACTTAGTCTTCACAATGTTATGGTTTAGCAATTCTGAAACTACTGTAGATTCTAAGATTGAGCAAATAAATAAATAAACTGAGGATAATGTCAGTTTACTCACTGTTAGAGAAGGGATTTATAAATATGGAAAGAGAAAGATTTGAATGCACTTTGTTATTAGATTAGAATTGGAAATATTGGTACTCATGGATTCCATTATGTGTATTTGTGTATTTGCACCTATACGAATTTCACAGTTCTGTATGCTGAGAAGAACTAGAAGCAATGACACATCAATAGCAACATGCAAACCCAGTATGCTAATTTCTAAATACTCTTCTCCACAAGAGGGAAACAAGCCTCCTTAGTGAAACCGCTAATTCCAAGACTGGGGCAGGGAAAGTGCAAAGCAAGACTAGAACATTTTTTATGTCAGATACTAAAGAAGTCCTCAGAGAATGATGGGACACGTCAAAAGAACACAGGAGCCAGTTTGAAGGGGCTCCCACTAGCCAAATCTGCGCAGATTTGAAGAGCAAAATAAACAATGGTGTGGGGTTACAAGGCTTTGAAAGCAATAAAAACCTCTGAGTCCATACTGATAATAAAATATACATGAAGAAATAAATACATGGAGGAGAAGGAAGAGCTCTTCCTTACAGTAGAATACCAACTAACCTGTAGAAGAGAAAATATGGAGTCAGAAAATCGTTACTTTGCAACTATTATGGTAATAATTGGTTTAGGCAAGAATTGTCAATGTATACTAAAACTAGTGGGTGAAGGTTTGATTAAAAATATACATAGTTTCAAAGTATCTCCTACAAATCACTGCTTAATTGCAGTCCAGATAAGAAAATAGTATCATTGCAGTAAAAATCCTTGTAGATACCACCTAACTAAGTGATCCATTTAATGTTATCAGTATTGGGACTAACCTATGCCACCTGACGTGGTGCACGGATAAGGAAACATTGCTTCTGAGGCATTCCTTTCAAAAAATGTGTAACCTGAATCTATGGTGAGAATATACCTGGAATACCCAAACACATAAACATTCTATAAAATAAACTGGGCTATATTCTTCAAAAATATCTGATATGGGAGACAAAGAAAGCTGGGCAACTTTTCCAGATGATAAGACCAAAGAGATACAACTAAATGCAACACATCATCCTGGATTGGATCCTAGACTTGAAAAAATAGAGCTATAACTGACATTATTAAAACTATTAGCAGCCCTGGCTGGTGTGGCTTAGTTGGTTGGAGTGTCGTCCCATAAACCAAAAGTCACAGGTTTGATTCCTGGTCAGGACACATGCTTAGGTTATGTGTTCTGTGTCTGGTAGGGGTGTCTCATCAATGTTTCTCTCCCTCCCTTCTCCTCTCTCTAAAAATCAATTAAAATTTTTTAATTAAAAAAATATTGACAGTATTTGAATATGGACTATAAAGTAAATAACATATCAGTACTCAGTTTCCTAATTTTGATCATTTTACTGTGGTCATATAAAAAAATCCCTGTTCTTTAGGAAATACACAACCAAATATTTAAAATATGAAATAGTATATACAACCAACTC
The DNA here is from genome assembly GCA_004027735.1 of Carollia perspicillata. Taxonomy (NCBI): domain Eukaryota; kingdom Metazoa; phylum Chordata; class Mammalia; order Chiroptera; family Phyllostomidae; genus Carollia; species Carollia perspicillata. Next base: position 13,374 of record PVKM010026666.1, on the reverse strand, counting down.
TCACAGGATGAGAGCAAGATAATAAAGCAAATGAGGCAAAATGTGAATACTCAGTTAATCTAGATAAAGAATATATGAAATTCCTTTGTACTATTCTTTTAACTTTTATATAAGTTTTAAATTATATCAAAATTAAAAGTTACCGGAAAATAACTCCCTGCATCAAGGGTCTGAGCCCTATGTCCTGACCAGTGTCTCAGTTGGTTGGGCATTGTCCCACAAATAGAAAGGTCATTGGTTTGATTCCCGGTCAGGGCACATGCCTACATTGCAGGTTTGTTCCCTGTTTGGGGCATGTCAAGAGGCAACTAGTGGAAGTTTCTCTCTGGCTTTGATGTTTCTCTCCCTCTCTTTCTCCCTCACTTCCTCTCTCTGAGGCCCCGGTCCTCAGAGACAGGACTTACGGTCTTCCAGTACCAGCCAGAATTCAGAGTGTTATAGAGTCTTCTTTCTTTTCTCACCTTTCCATAGCCAACGAAACACTAAGTTGAGCGAACTTTTTCTTCTATTTGTTCAAATATGTCCTCATCTCTTCTTTCTCATTGCCTCTGGGTAACTCAGTTTCTTTTCTGGATTATTAAAATAGACTATTATTCCCTTGCCTTTGGTTCAGTCCTATCTAATTCACCTCTATGCCAGTGTCTTTTAAAATTATAAGTTACAATCTATTAATATGCTTTGAAATCAGTTGAAAGACTCACAATTCAATTTTTAAAAATGAGATAACCACTATCACAACTTTTAGTCAACACTGTGCTGGAGATCCCAGCTAGTGCAATAAGGCAAGAAAATAAATAAAACAAACTTTGGAAAGGAAGAAATAAAAGGTCATTATCTGCAGGTAAAGTAAATGAATAATAGAAAATGTTAAAGAACCTACAAATAAATGATTAGAATTAATAAGTAAATTAGCAAGATCATTAGATACAAGGTCCACAAAAAGTTCAAAAATGAAATTTTAAAACAGTGTCTTTTTAATTGTAACAAAATATCTAATACTTGGGAATCAGCCTAATGAACAATGTGAGAGCCTTCTATACTACAAACTAGAAAATATTGCCAAGAGAAATTTTAAAAGATCTAAATAAAAAGATATACTATGTTCATGGATTAGAATACTCATTATTAAGAGGATAGTCCTTCCAGGTTATTCTGAAAATTCAAGATAATTCCAATTACAAAACCCTAATAGATTTTTAAATGGAAATTAGCAATCCTGTTATAAAATTTATATGAAAATGTAAAAGACCTATGATGATACAGAGAGTCTTAAAGAAGGAAAACAGATTTGGAGGGCTTAAATTTTATGATTTCAAGAATTCAAGATTATAAAGCAGCACTCCCCAACTTTTTTGACACCAGGAACCAGCTTCGCAGAATACAACTTTTCCATGGACATTGGGAGGTGGGGGTGGGGACAGGAGGGGAGACAGGAGGCAGAGCTCAGACAGTAATGCTAGTGAAGTTTCACTCGCTTGACCACTGCTCACCTCCTGCTGTGCGGCCCGGTTCCTAACAGGCCATGGATCAGTACCAGTCCACGACCCTGGGGGCTGGGGACTCCTGATATAAAGCAACAATAATCAAAGGGTGATATTAGTACAAGGGTAGGCAAGTAGGTCAGACAGATAAACTAGTGACTTATCTCAGAGGAGGAGGATGCAGGTGTGGCTGATACTGACAGGTAAAGGGAAGAAAGGAGCTTTCCCAGGTGCTGGACATGTTCTATATTGAGATCTAGGGCTGGTTACATTGAAATTTACATATGTAAAACTCTTTGAACTAGATTCTTAAAATCTGACAAAGGATATTATAGCTCAAACTTTTTAAAAAAATAGAATAGAATAGGAAATAGAGTGAATTGCAGATAGTAGGGGTAAACACCATACATACTTGTACACACACATATATGTATTACTAGGTCACCTTTTCACATGTATTTCTCACTGAGTCACTGTCAAATGATTGTGAAACACCACTGCTTTACACAGCTACCAGAACGAACCTTCTGAAATGCAATCTAATCACATCACCCACCTACTTAGAATTCTTTGTAGAACTCTTGGTCCAAACTCTAACAAGTGAGGATTTTCATAACCTGGACCCTGTCTGTGTTCCCTGACTCACCTCTCACTGTGTGTAGTGCCCTCGTAGTTCCCAGTATGCATGGCACTCTCAGCTTCCTCCTCCTGACCTGTTCTCTAAACCTGAACCCTCACCCCTGCTTCCCCATCCCCATCCCATTCCTTCTTTGACCATCTGACTCTTGCTTATCCTTCAAGTCAGAACTGTAGCATCACCATCTCTTAGAAGCCTTCAACCACCTGGCAAGTAGAAATGAGCCATCCCTCCTCTGCGTATGTACTAAAGTCCATTAGAACTTTTTTCTCCGTGGGTATTAAGTAATGTCCTTGTGTCCCCCATGTGAATTTCAGGCAGAGTCTTGGTCTCATCCAGCACTTGACCCCAGCACCACACACAATATGTGTCACAAGTAAACACCTGAATGTTGAATTGAATTGAAAATGCTTTACAATTCTAATGTGGAATTTTAATATAGTTAATATATTAAATTTTTTCATGCATTATGTTGCATGATTATGTTTGAAGAATTAAACTCTTCTACTGAAACAACTACTTCTCTACAAAGAAAAAAATCCAAATCCATTCAGGTTTTTGACGACTTTTGTTTTTGCATGAATATGTCTATTGCCGTATGCCAATCCTTCTGAAAGCAGTGCTTAATTCCATACTTAGCTTCCCACTTCTGGCGACCTGTGGAGCGTTCACATGGACTTCGACACCAAACGGCTGGACCCCTGGGAAAGAATCTTACCCACCTTCAAGTACAACCGAGATGTTCCATTTTTTGAAATGCTTGTGCCCACAATTGACACAGTGCGCTTTGGGTACCTAATGGAAAAACTACTGGCAGTCAGGCATTCAGTATTATTTACTGGAACAACCGGAGTCGGCAAGGTAGGAGACCTTCCTCAGACAAGAAGCTCTCTCCCAAGATGAGGGTGTGGTGAACTTAGAGTTGTAAGCTCCATAAATAACACATTATTTCTTAAGGAAAATTCTTTTGAATTTTGATTATTTTTTCAAGAAGAATGTCACTATGCTGATTCTATAGTCGTCTTGGGAATTACTCCAAAGTTTGTTAGTTTCTGAATAAATTCTTGGTACCAATACTGTATAAACCAGAGGATCCTGGGGACCAATATTTGGTGTTTGGGGCTTTTATGTTGCATCCCTGGTAGGAACTGGCCAAAGCAGTTTGTGTCTGTAATAGGTTATTGACAAAGGCCTCTCTCCATCCCTGCCCCCTGCCCATTTCTGTCTTCCTAACCATAGCCAAGGTGTTTAGATAGAGTATAGAGGAGGACACTGATTTGTTTTAAAGTCCTATTGGTTTTAAGGGGAGTCCACATAAATGGAGATTCAAAGCTTCCTTTCTAAATTCATTCTACAAGAAGTTTGGGCCCTTTGGATGATTCTTGCTATTAAATTCACTTGGATAGTAACCAAGGTTGGCTTCAAGCTAAAATAAAAACTTTTGCTGAGATAGCTGATTAGAATAGTTCTTTGGCTCTAATATAATTCAGTGAAATCTCCAAGAAGAGAAAGACAGATATTTAAATCTGACTTTAACCCCTCTCCTTTTATCTGATTTCTTATTCATTGTACCAAATTATTACTGATAAGGACTATTGAAGATATTATACTGAATGCAAAATCATTAACATTTGTTTAAATTTAAAGTCTGTTATTGCAAAAGGATTGCTAAGTAAAATTCAAGAATCAGCTGGCTATGTTCCTGTTTATCTAAATTTTTCTGCTCAAACTTCATCTGCAAGAACACAAGAAATCATTGAGTCAAAACTGGAAAAGAAAAGAAAAAATATTCTAGGTAAGAATTATTTTCATCTACCTCACACAAATTAATTCACAAAAAACAGTGTATGTAATAAAATTACAATTGGGTATTTTCTTCACCTAATTTAATTGTAAAAGTGATTTCATTAACAGCATTCTTTCCTGTGCTATATATCTAGATATCTTCCTGTTAGCAAGCAAATAGCTTACTTCTACCATCATCTTCAACTCAGCATTTCTTAAGTCAGCATTTTCAGCCAGGCTTAGTGGTGTCTCCCTTACCCCTCTTTAATTAGCTGCTTAGACAAATAGCACAGCTTTCTGGTCACTTTCTATTATTTTGAGGTGGGTTCAATGTAAATCTTCAATCCCAAACCCACCTGAAAGCTCTTCCTCTCTTGTGTCACAAGCCAGGTTTATGGCTCCAGGTGCTAGAGGTGGGGAGGGACATGCCTGCTCTCTCACCTGGCCTGCCCCCCAACCCAGGAGGCTCTGGTGTGTTGGGATGGGAGGAGGAGAGGGAAGGACAAGTGTCCTCTCCCTACCAGGTGTTTAGTGGGCTTCTGGGTGGATCATCCCTGCCTCTCTGGCCAGCGCTAAAAGACTGTTCGCGCTGTCTGTGTGGTGGGCTTCCAGGAGCTGGCTCTCTGAGGGACTTCCAGAAGACCTCCCCATTGGAGGGTTCCCTAATACTAGGAATCAGTGTCTCAGCTCCCTTGATCCCACCCTCCAGCAGCACATCCTGCAGCCTTTTCCTTCTGGGGCCCACTCTCCCACTCAAGCCCTCCTGGGTGGAATACTAGCCAGAGCTCAACTCAGTTGCCTTCCACATTGTCCATCATCTAATAGGCCCTGCTAGGCCAAGCTGTGGGGATACCAGCTGCTTCACTGCAACTCTCTGTCCCATTCTTCCTGCTCAGGTGGGCCCAGGGCAATGGATGCCAGTCTTTCTCAGAACCTCTCCACACCTTCTGTCCTGCTTCTTGGTTTTCAGAGACTGGAGAATGCAGTGGGACACGGGGCTTGGCTCAGTTACCTCGGAATTGTCAAGCGTTTGATGACAGTGGGTTGAGTCATCTCTGCTTACTTTCTCTGTTATTACTCTGTTTTTTCCCCTGAAAAGTGTGTATATTGATTTTCTTTAAGTAAGATATGGCATGGTCCAGCTCCGCTGTATTGGATTTCCTTCAATGTGATCAGGGTGTTTTTTAATATCTAGCCCTATATTTCCTGTAGACTGTGGTGAGATAGCATTTATATGAAGAAGATTTTGGAGATCTGCTGCTTCCTACTGTAAAAAAAAAATGACCTTCCTAACCCCATGCTCTGTGGGAGTGGCTAGGATTGAGGAAGGTCAAGACCTATCTAGAGAGTGGGCATCATTGGGCACCTCTGAGGATGAGGGTGAGGGACCCTGAGACAATGTGGACACCCAGCTAGGTCCATATCTCCCTGCAGGGGCCTGAGTGGAGCCAGAGGGAGGTCTCCCCCCGCCCCCAGGCAGGACTCTGTTGGGGCCCTCCTCACTCCTGAGAGGACTGAGCTTCTCATGACCTGCAGGGTGCTCATTGAGTCCAAGCCTTACCTAAACTTAGTTTTATATTTGCCAAAGGCAAATCTTGATTCTTAAATTAAATTCATCTTAATTCTGCAGGAGCACCAGGAAACAAGCATGTTGTGATTTTTGTTGATGATTTAAATATGCCCAGACTGGATCGCTATGGCTCTCAGCCTCCAATTGAATTACTTCGGCAGTATCAAGATTTTGGTGGATTTTATGACAGAAACAAACTCTTTTGGAAAGACATACAGGTTACTTTAGGTTTTAAATTTGTTTACATTTAAACAGCAAGGAAATGTGGTATGTTACAGCAATTTTCCACCTTTTTCATCTCATAGCACACATCAACTAATCACTGAAATTCTGCAGCACACCAAAAATATATTATATTTTTTCAATCTGACAAAAAATGGGTATAATTTTGATTGATTTACAAAAAAATAGTAATAATAGTAATTGCCTATGCTCTTTGCTCCAAAGTGGCTTTTTAAAAAATCTGGTGCCTATCTTTGTATATAAGGATTTCAGGTACACAGAATTAACTAAACAGATACAAATTTATTATGTGGTGTGACCAAGAAGATGCAGCCCTATTGTACAACCCATAGATTTATGGTTCAAGACAGAGCATTCACACTGATGGCTATTGTTGTGTTGGCTGCTGTCATTTTTTTATTTGACAATCTAAGGGAAGAGAGGTCAGCACTCCTGACTAAACAGTCGGATATTGCATGTTTTAAAAATTCTTGCAGCACCCAAGTGAAAACCACCGGTTTGTTAGTTTGCTATAGTTGGCATAACAAAGTAACTCAAACAACAAAAATGTATTTTATCACACTTCCAGGGGCTAGAAGTCTGAGATCAAGATGTCATCAGCATTGGATTGTTCTGAGGCCTCTCTCTGCAGCTCACAGATGGCTGTGTACTCCTTATGTCTTCTCATAATCTCCCCTCTGGGCTCATCTGTGTTCAAATCTCCTCCTCTTATAAGGACACTGATCACACTGCGTTAGAGCTCACCCTCATGATCTCATTGTAAATTAATTACTTCCTTAAAGATCCTATCTCCAAATTGATTCACATTAGGGCTTCAGCATGTGATTGGCCAGGAGGAGGGAAAGAAAAGCATAATTTAGCCTACAACCTATGGCTTCAGTGTTTTGTATGTGTAATTCAGTTCATCAGTGCACACTGAGTTCTTGTCACACTTGCTTCAGGAGATTCATGGACAAGTGAGACAGCCCCCACCTCCCATAGGCCTCAGCTTCGGAGGGTAGATGGACACGTATTTATAAGAAAGGGTGATAAACGGAGTGAGACAGGAAGGAAGCAGGGTAGGGGCTGGGATGAGGATGAGAGAAGCCTTCCCAGAGGAGGTGAGGTCAGAACAGGTTTTTTGCAGGCAGGACATGGTAAAACAAGGAAAGGAGGCATCTTGCAGCTCAGAGGCAGGGGATGTGGGACACCACAGTGGTGTGGAATGTGAGCACCAAAGCAGCAGGAGACACAGAGGTCAGCCAAGAGGCCATGGTTCCAATGATGAAAAATGTGGGTTTATCCTCTAAGTGATGGGGAGCCACTGAAGGAAATGCTATGGAAAGATCTGCTTGGCTGCAGGGGGAGGAGTGGACTAGAGAGGAGGCATGACTAGAGGCAACTGCAACGTTATGTGTTGCTCTGTTGATGAGACTGTGACCAGAGACTTCAGGGAACCTAATCGTGTATTTCCCCAAAGGAGCAATTATTCAATGCGTGCTAATTCAGTGTTCCTGGCAACTTTATAGAACACAATTACCACAAATAATGAGAATCGACTATACTTAGTATTTGTTGAATGAATATAGTTTAACTTAAGATAAAAAGTCTTATAATTTTTTAAGATTAATTTTTTTTCTTATGCAGAATTTTATTTATATATTCTAGCTCTCAAAGGATTAAATTTTTAAATAGGAGTATTTATATAAGGTAGCTGAATTAGCTGAGTGAACTTGAGCAACTTAACTATCCAGGGCTTTCTTTTTTTATCTGAAAAAACAGGAGAAACAATCATGATCTCCTGGGGTGGTTGTGAAGATCAAGTCAGATAATGTGTGGGAAAATGTAATGCAATGCAGGGAAGGGGCCAGGTCCTCAAAAATTATTGGTTCTGAGCCCTGCTGTCAGGATGGACAGATCCCACCTCTTCCTTTGCTGAGTGACCCAAGTGGCTTTTTCCCTGACAGGACGTCACTATTGTATCAGCCTGTGCACCTCCGGGCGGTGGCCGCAACCCTGTCACCCCGCGCTTCATCCGACACTTCAGCATGCTGTGTCTCCCCATGCCGTCAGAGCACAGTCTGAAACACATTTTTCAGGTGAGTGTGGACTTAAACTTCGGCAAGAGGGAAAAAGAAAACATATTTGTTCCCAACCCCCACGATCAAAACTGTGTGTTTCTAGTGAGCCCATCTGTCCCTCTCCCGAGCAGAAACCGGGTAAACACAGGACCTCTGGGCAGTAGCTGACAAGCATTTACATCACTGCCTGTTTGTTGTGTTTGTGGTCTCAGAGATAGTTTTAGGAACGCAGAAAGGTTGTCAAAACGCAGCCCCTACATTTAAAGAAGTCTATACCCTGGGCCCTTGTGTTTTAGTGCTCTGCACAGAGTTCTCAGCAGGTCTCGTCCACTGCCCAGCCCCCCGCCTCTGTGTTTATCTCCTGCCTGACCCCCAGGTCAATGTGTCCACAGGCCCACCAGACACAACCCTGGTGACCCTCGACAAGCCCAAGCTCAGCACAACTCAGAATTCATCACCTCCAGGGCCACCACTGCCTCCAATAGAAACAACCTCACATATTTCTCCCACCTGTACAACCTTCCTAAGAGCTACTTCCTCATCCGTCAGTTGGGGTGAAGAACTGTGCCTGTCCTGTGAGTGCTCAGCAGAAGTGTTCCACAAATGGGAGGCATTATTTTAAATAGAATGATGGTGGGGGGTAGGGGAGAGGATGAAACAGCATGGCTACAGCAAGCACACCATGACCAACTAGCAAAAGCTGCTCAGAGAAGATCATCTGTGAGCTGAGTCCTGGATGATGGGAATGGACAGGGAGGAAGAGGTCCTGGGGACAGGGTACATGGGTGAATGCGTTCGCAGAAGCAGGAAGTGATGAAGTGGGCGCACAGGTAGGATGACACAGTTAGGGGACAGTTAGGTCTGGAGAAGCTGACTTCGGTGGTGACCACCTAGGAGCCAAAGAGGGCGAGGGATGCAGGCACACGTGAGCCTCTGCATTTGCAGCATCAGCCTCTCCTGCCAATGGGCCTCCTTAGAGGGCAGAAAGGAGCAGAGCCAGCACGAACATAACTGTGAGGACATGGAAACTGGTTTTCATATTGAAATAGCTCACAAACATAGAAATTACTTTTAATCACTTTGAAGTAGTTCCAATAAATTGTTTAGAAGCTAATGCCAAAATAGAATATAAGAACTGGCACATTTTGAAACTTTGGGAGAGTACTTAAGAATATGAAAGGACAGGAGGTCTAATAAGCACCAACTGTAGAACAGACATGAAGTGTGTAGTGGGGGCAACACATGTATTAGAAGACTCGTATTAAGTTCCCTCCTTTTGTGTTGAGAACCCTTGTTCTCATGTTTGTTTAGAGTTTGAAATGATCCCTAGCTGTGCTATCCTGACACATTTTTTGACACAGTGGTGAGAGGTGCACCAAGGAACTTACGCCTGATGATGAAGTGCTAAGTTTGCAAATTATTTAATATGTTAATAAAGCAAATCCAAGGTTATTCCAGCAAAGGCATCATTTTTTAAAGATTTTTGTTTACTTATTTTTAGAGAGGCAAGAAGGGAGGGAGAAAGAGAGAGAGAGAAACATCGATGTGTGAGGGAAACATCGATCAGTTGCCCTCATGTGCGCACAACCCAGGAATGTGTCCTGACTGGGAATTGAACCCTTGCCCTTTCACTTTGCAGGACAACGCCCAATCCACTGAGCCACCAGTCAGGGCCCATCATTTTTAATCATTCCAAAATGCTTTACTGGGTAGAAGGAAAAGGTAGAATCTGGGGTCCTGGAAACAAAATTGCCTCCAACCATCAGCCTTCTCCCTCTGCCTGTGAGATTGTCATGTCCACGGAAATGTGTCACTCAACAGGAACGTCATTGAGCAAGTATGTCACAGCTGTCACACTGAAAGCAGGAAGTGCTTCTTCCTACTGCAACCTAGAGGCTTATATTTAAAACTCTACCAGCTGTGGGTGACAATGGAAATGAACTGCAGCAAAGCTGAGAGATTGGGGGTGACGGGGGTATGAGGTTGCACTGGATTCAAGTGGGAAGCACATTTTCCCATTATCAGAACAGGATATGTAACCTGTAGTAGGAAAAAATCTTGCTCTATATCCATGCATCCCAAACTTCATTTTTTCTCACAATTCATCTAAGCAGGGCCCAAGCATTCATAGCCTACCTTCCTTGTCCTTTGTCATTGTATAGAGGAGAAAGAATCAAGGTATAACCAGGAATTGAAGAAAAGCAAAATCAATAAGTTAATGTGCATTTGTTAACAACATATATAGATTGATTTAATTTTACTGTGTAAAGAAGCCTAGGAATCTAAATAGTATATATATAGTTCTAGTGTACATATAATATCCTAATATTTCTAGATGCATTTCTAATGTTCTAGTGTATATGCAATGTTCTAAATATTAATTCTAAAACCATCAGTAATATCTCTCTACTTCTTTGCTAGTCCATTGCAAGTCAGTTAAACAGCAGAGATATGCAGGAAACACATCACTAATTACAGTTTCCAGTTTGCACAGATTGGATTTGTATGGCTATGAGTGATTCACACTTAAACCACAATTAATATCTTAGTGTTTATTCATCAGAAATTTATATGCCAGAAATATGTATAAGGGTAAACTAAATCACAAACAACAAATTAAATTGATAATGTCACTAAATTGAATGTAATTTTTACTTATAAAGCTGTAACAATAATTGAAAGCTATGATCAACTCCAGAAATAGTAAGTGTGTCCTCAGGCCAAAGCATCCTTCCCCTAAATGGTGAGAATTCTGGATCTACCTTGCGTGTATATTCTCAGGGGAAGCTTTCCAGGTGCCAAACATGTCATGTAAGCCAGGCCTTTAAATGGAATACCAAGCTGCAGTCCTCACTAAATTCTATCATGACATGCTTACTTTAATTTGTGAATATCAGTTTAATAGCTCTTCATACATTAAAGAAGTGTTCACTGAGTACTTACTGTGCTCCAGACATTGGTATATCATTTTCAACAAAACGGATTTCATCCTTGTCCTTGTGGGGCTTCCACCATAGAGACAGATAACAAACAAATGAACTAATGTATAACATTAGTTAATTTTATTAGTTACATTAGTTAGTAATACATTAGTTAGTAATGTATAACATTAGATAACATGTTTGTTATGTATATGTAAAACTGTATTTGTATATATAACCAATATAAAATATGTTATATATTATATATAATTGTATTTGTGTTATGGAGAACAAACTGGACAGTTTATATATAATGTATATATAATATGTATGGTAATTTTTTTATTTTATATATATCAGAAGAGTCCTACTTAAAATGTGGGCCATACGAATAATGTTAAACTCACATTAGGGGCCCAGGAGACCGAGTGCCTCAAAAAGATAGTCTTCATAAACTGTGAACAATAATGTCCCACAGGAGGCTCACTGAAAACAAATACTTCTGTTTATTTCCAAAAATCTCATATATGAGCCCTAAATCTAAAATCACAAGGACTGATTTACAAGCACTGATACGCATTCTGGTGGCTTCTCACATGAGCAACTCCAAGGTTAATAGTGGGGAGAATTTATCTATACAAATCTGTAATGATTTTCCTAAGCAATAGGGGGCAGGAGGCTAAGCTAATAAACACATACTTTCAGATCGTGGCAAGTTTTATGTGAGAAGATCAGAGAGCTGTAAGAGACTGATGGAGGGCTTACTTTAAATGGGGTGGTCAGGGAAGGCCTCTCTGAAGAGATGACACAAATCCTAAAACACAAAGGATGAGAAAGTCCCTCCCAAGCAGACAGACATGAGAGGGAGGGAGGCTGGTCCATGGGCAGAGACCCTGAGGGAGGAGAGAGCACGGGTGGCAAGGCCAGCGTGGCTGGGACAGAGTAATCAGCAGGGAGAGAAGGTAAGGTGAGGGGACTGGGCAGGAGCAGAGCATGGACAGATGGGGTTCAGTGCCTGATTTGGTTTGGTTTTGTTTTGTTTTGTTTTAATTTTTATTTTAGTTGTTCAAGTACAGTTTTCTGTCTTTTACTCCCATCCCAGTCCACCCCCTCCCCCAGTGCTCCCCACCTCCCTCCCATTTCCAACCCCCTTAGTTTTTGTCCATGTGTCCTTTATACTTGTTCCTGTGACCTCTTCCCCTTTTCTCCTGAAATTCCCTCCCCTCTCCCCTCTTGTCACAGTCAGCCTGTTCTCTATTTCAGTGTCTTTGGTTATATTTTGCTTGCTTGTTTGTTTTGTTGTTTAGGTTCCTGTTAAAGGTGAGATCATATGGTATTTGTCTTTCACTGCCTGGCTTATTTCACTCAGCATAATGCTTAATTAAAGTAACTGGAAGGAGATGAGAATGGAAATGGAGAACAGTGAAGGGAGGGAGTGAAGAAGCTGAGATAAAAAACAATTGGGGCTGGAATGGGATAATGTCCAGGGGAAGAGACCTGTTCAACAAATGTATTCAAAATCGACTGAGACAGGGAATGAGAGATGTCGAGGGAGACTTCCACGTCCCTGATCTGAGCAGGGAGCAGCTGTAACCTGAGCTGGGAAACTTGTGACAGTAGTCACAAGTAAGTTGCATTTTAAGGAAGTCTGTGGAATTGTTGGTCGTTCACGGCTAAAAATCAGGGAGGACTTCAGTTTATTTCTGGATGAGTCTGGGCACCCCGTGAAGACCCTCTGGATCCACAGCAAACAGCTGTCTCTGTTACTTGAGAGTGAGTTATGGTAAATTCACTGGTCAGGTATGAGTGCCTGCTGTGCAGGCATCAGCAGACTATCACAGAAGACAGGAGTGAGCCCCTTTTTGAGAACATATTCTGAAACTAAGGGAAGAGTTTAACCCTCGGACGTCCTTGCGCTGGAATTCAGCTTTCGAGTTGTTATTAGAAAAGTCGTCATCAAATCTGCAACATTGGAAAGGTAAATCTTTGGTGGGAAAAAATTCTAACCTTCTATATGTTTCTGGTTCTAGGCTATCTTAAATGGCTTCCTGAGTGACTTCCCACCAGCTGTCAAGCATACCGCATACAACATAGTCGAAGCTTCAGTTGAGATCTATAGCAGAATGAGTGTTGATCTTCTGCCAACACCAACCAAGTCCCATTATGTCTTTAACTTGAGGGATTTATCCAAATGTGTGCAAGGTAACGTGCTGACCCCTCATTCTCTGACCTTCACGCTCCCTTCACTTCTAGTCACCCCAAATCTCTGGGTTGAATTGTATGTACATGGGTGTCTGTGGCTTGTTGGAAATCTCAATACTTGTCCCTGTTCGAGTCACCCTTTACCCCCACCCCAGCCTGACTACTTCCCAGCTTCCCTCAAACAGCCAACATCTCCTCTCATTTCCCACACCCAGCCAGTGACCTTTCTTTCTTTCTTTTTTTTGAAAGTTAAACATTTTTTATTGTTCATGCTATTACAGCTGTCTCAATTTCCCCCTTTGTCCCCCTCCCCTGCCCATCCCCCATTTCCACAGTCAATCCACACACTGTTATTCATGTCTGTGGGTCATGCATATATGTTCTTTGTCTAATCACCTCACCTTCTGTCAACCAGTCCCCACTTCTCCCCTCCTCTCCTACAGCTGTCAGTCTATTCCATGTTTCTATGCCTCTG
>PVKM010026665.1:0-19229 GCA_004027735.1 Carollia perspicillata | reverse complement strand
AGAGGAACTCCTCTTCCTGTCCAAGGCTCACTTCCCATCTCAGCACTCCAGGCCTCAAAGCCTCCAGGACCTCCTTACTCACAAACTGCCCCCAGCGCCTCCCCTCCCCCTCTCAGTATCAAAGCACCTTGTATCTTCGCTAAATGATCCCTTAACTGCATTCACTGACAGGCTTCCCAGCGGCCTTCCTGGGTAATACCATCCAATCTCACGGTTTCAACTACCATGTTACAGACTACATTTCCTACCACAGTTTCAGAGCCAGTGTCAATGGCTCTCATAAGTGAACATATAACCTCTTTCTCCAAAATCTGTTAGTAAGTTCCCTCTGTCAACAGGCAGTGTTATCATCTAGTTATGTAAACCAAGACAGAAACCTAGGACTCACCCTAGATGCCATTTGCCTCTCACTTTTCACAGCCAGACTACCTCTAAAACCTCTCTCAAATACACGTACTCCTCTCTACCCTCCTCACTGACATAACTCAGGTCCTTAGTGCTTTCCCACTGGATTACCACAACATCCTTCAATAATCTGCGTGATTCTAAACTGGCCTGGTTCCCATACATTCAAACTCTATTCAGATCTTCCTCCTGATTAAAAGCCTTCAGTGGAGACTGTCATCCCCTTTTCTATTTCAATGTCTTTGACTATATTTTGCTTGCTTGGACACATAAAGGACACATGGACAAAAACTAAGGGGGATGGAAAGGGGAGGGAGGTGGGGAGCACTGGGGGGTGGTCTGGGATGGGAGTAAAAGACAGAAAACTGTACTGAAAAACAATTAAAAAAATAAATAAATAAAAAAAAAAGAATAAGAATGCTTAGAAAAAAAAATTAAAGCCTTCAGTGGTTAGCCACTGCCTAAAAAATTTAGTCCAGATTCCCCCATGTTCCTTCCCTGGCTCTGCTGTTTTCTCTCTCTCCCTCCTACTTCATTTACCTCTTCCTCTGTCCTGTTCTTTTGTCTACTCTCCACAGTCCACACTACTTAAAAGTTCTCAAACATGCCACGTGGTTGCACCTGTGTCTTTAACAATAAAACCCCGTGCGTCTTGTTTGCTAGACAGACTCCTGATCATCCTTCAAGACTGAGGTCTTCCCTGACACCTCGGGATAAAGTACATTCGCCTGTCCCGTGATGCTCTTTCAACCCCTCTCCACTGTCACATGCATCACACGATGCTGCAATGTGACGCTGCTCCCTTCCGAAAACGCACTACTTCAGAGTAGAAACTGGGTGACACTCATCTTGTGAGCCCAGTGTCTAAGAATGCCACAGACGCAGTGTTGAATAATGTCTGTTTGACAAAGAAACATTAATAAGCTCCACAAAATAAAAACATATCAATGATTTATGTCCTGATGATGGTGACAGCCTTTTTATTTGCTCTATTCTCTTATCTCCCACGTATTTCTAAGTATCTTGAGGGCTGAGACAGTAATTGCTGCTGATATAAATAATAATTACTTGTTATTTGCTTTTTTAAAATATTGTATTTAGCATATTATAGAAAGACAAATAATAAATATTATTTACTTTTAGTAGTATAATAAGTTGTCTAGTTCTCATTGTTTTATCTAAACGTACATAGTTTTAAAACCAGGCTGCCACACTTGCGCCCCATTCAGTTGTGCCCTTAGCTCTGGGGGCTGCTGCCGCCTGAGCCGCCACAGGTCCCGCCGATGCTGGTGCCAGAGCTCTGACTCCTGTGACAACAGCCGGCCGTGGTTAGCAGTCTGGGGGCTCCGGCTGTGGCTGCAGTTCTGGAGGCTGCTGCTGGCCTGGAATCTAATGCTGAACAGGATCCAACAGAGGCAAGGAAAAGCCCTAGCTGGATGCAGGCTTTCCTGGTTTGAGCTGGGATGTTCCCAGGGAGAGGGTTCCGAGCTCTCCAGATGGTCTTCCAGTCTGATGGCCAAGGCCCCACACTCTCCTTCCCCCTGCACCTGACAATGACTGGCAGTGCCTGTGCTTGACCCTGTGAAAAAATAAAGCTTCTCTTCCTCATTAACAAAACAAACAAACTAACAAAACCAGGCTGCCACAGATCTAGAGTAAACCAACTGATGTTTTTAATTCTGAGACATTACACATTCCTCAAGTACCAAATAAGTCAAGAGAAAGCTTACTTAATGCCTGTGCTCACCCCAGTTTTGATATTACATGCATTCAATTATTCTATCAATCAACAGTTTTGTAAAAATTGATGGTTCATCTTGGTGACATATGGGGATTATTAATCACTCATTAGATTAACCAGAAGACAGTATCTAGCAGAGGATTTAAAAAAGTCAGAAAAGGCAAAACAGACATGACATTAAAAGTTAACTTTTCCTGCCCTGGCTGGTGTGGCTCAGTGGACTGAACACTGGCCTGTGAACCAAAGGGTCACCCATTCAATTCCCAGTCAGGGCACACGCCTGAGGTGTGGGCCAGTAGGGGGTGCATGAGAGGCAACCACACATTGATGTTTCTCTCCATCTCTTTCTCCCTCCCTTCCCCTCTCTAAAAAAGTATATAAACAAAATCTTTAACAAAAAAATGATAAAAAAGTTAACTTTTCCAACCATGTGATTAAAAGTAGACTAACCTGAACCCTGGCTGGTGTGGCTCAGTGGATTGAGTGCTGGCCTGTAAACTAAAGGGTTGCTGGTTCCATTCTCAGTCAGGGCACATGCCTGGGTTGTGGGCCAGGTCCCCAGCAGGGAGTGCGTAAGAGGCAACAACACATTGATGTTTCTCTCCCTCTCCTTCTCCCTCCCTTCTGCTATCTCTAGAAATTAAAAAAAAACAAAAGTAGGCTAACCTGACTTGGGATTTTGGGATTACACTAGGCCTCTTAAATTATAATTTTCCCACATATTTATTTATACATTTCAATTTTTGTGTGTGTGGAGAGGATTTAAAATTTTCATGAGATTTTCAAAGCAGTGCTTGATGTGAAGAAGTTTAAAAACTATTAAATCAGAAAAGACTCCTAGGGGTTTAGGTGAGAATGGGTGCCAGAAGAGGTGTGGATGAGTCGCCCTGTCTTCAGGCTGTGGGACAGTGCTGTAATTACAGTCTGATTACCTGTGTCTGAAAATACAGCTTTGGTCTAGGTGCAGGATAGGGGAGCCAAAAATGAATGAATATGCTTTATTAATTTTTAACTCTAAATTTTTATTTACAAATGTGATTGCATAATTTAAGAATATTTTTCTAATAAAACATCTTAAAAATATTAGGTAGTTAATAGTGTATAAAAATGTATAAATTGCAAAAGTATGAGTAAGACTATCCTGACCACAAGGAGGAAGGCAGACATATATCAACCAACCTAAGGTTTTCGCCTGTACATTACAGTGAGTGCTGTAATAGGAACAAAGTGCTGTGGGCACACGGGAAAGGATGACTTTACTTCCAAGTTGAGAATGGTGAGGGAATCATGCAAGATGTGTAATGAACTGCACCCCGAGGGACAGGCAGAGCTGAGGTAGATAAAGTGGGAAAGCTTGCACAGAGTCCTGGGGAACGGGAGTGTGGAGTAGTTTGATGTCACTAAACTCTTGTGAGGGAAAGACAAGGCTGGATGATGGGCAGGGGCTGGATCGCGGAGGGTCTTGGATGCCATTCTAAGGAATTTTGACATGGTTCTGTACGCAGAAAGGTTTTGGGTAGGAGAACGGTTTGCGCTTTTCATGCTTTAGTTTTCAGCAAGGGAAAGGCGGTCTGAAAGAAGAGACTGTGAGCAGAAAAGTCGGAGAGAAGGCTCCATACACACTTCCAGGGGTAAATGTCCTTACCCGGGCTGACGGCAGACAGATGGAAAAAGGAGATGGATGAGAGAAATACTCAAGAGGTAGAAGCTGTGCAATCTGGCCAAGTCTATCAAGAGACATTATAGCAAAGTAAGAAACATAAAGTTACACTTGGTACATCTTCACAGTGAAATTCTTTAGAAGCATACCTGAAAAACATATAATCGCATGATCTGTCCCACATATAGTCATCGTAGCTTTGTACCCGGAAATCACACGCTGTACAGCGCAGACGGTCACACGCTCTGTTCAGAGAAAAAAACCCGTCCACTAAAGATTACTGGTTCATTTAAATATAAAAATGTGGTGATTTATTTATGGGATATACCACATATTACAAATTACTTAGTAAACAACAAAAAAGAAAAGCTTAAATTGATTGTACATTTTCATACTAAAGGACTGATTATATATCTAAACTTTCAGGTTAAATTTCTACACAAACTATCTTATTAAGATCTTGTACACCAATACATATATATACACACGTATACTGTAAAGATATAAAAGAAACAGAATGGATGTGCAGGTCTTCTAGTTCAATGGTTTTCAAATTGTACATGAGGTGATCTTCATTTAAGCTAGTAACTTTAAGTTGCTTCCTTTTCTATTGAAATTTTCAAGGATGCCTCTATCACAGAGTTGCCACCTGATACTGAAACGAATCTGTCTCCCCTATAAGCTACTTGAGTCCTGGGACACTATCTTATTGGTTTGTTTCTCCAGTAGTTGGCACTAATGCATTCATTCACTCATTTAAAAAATACAGGATGAGGCAAAAGTAGGTTTACAGTTGTGAGTACAAAAAACAGAATTCATTCTTGTATTATTTATTAATTATTGTATTATTTTTCACACAAACAACTATAAACTTACTTTTGCCTACCCTGTATTTATTGAAAGCCTATTATGTGCTAGTGAGATTTTGTCCTCATGAAGCTTAGTGTCTAATGAGAAAACAATACTCGTCACGATGTTAGAAGTTAAAAAATTTTTCAAATGAAACAGTAAGTAGAGTATGGAAAATAAAATAGAATACTAGGACAGAGTGGGTTGCAATTTTATTTATTTATGTTTTATTGTCACTTGAGGGAATGTTTTCATTGCTTTTCTAAAAAAGAGAGAGGAAGGGAAGGAGAGAAACATCAATGTTAGAGAAGCATTGATTGGTTGTCTCCCACGAGTGCCCAAACCAGGGACTGAACCTGCAGCCCAGGCATGTGCCCCGAGCAGGAATTGAACTTGCAACCTTTTGGTTATGGGATGACACTCCAACCCACTGAACCAGCCGGGCCAGGCTGTAGGTTACAATTTTAGAGTGGTCTACGAGACCTCTCTGGGAAGGCGTACCTGAGCAGTTTAAATGGAAGTGGTATCTGGTCAAGGAGGTGAGGTTAAGAGAACACTGTATTTAAGAAGGGAGGGATAGAGGCATGTTTGTATGTTGATGGCAAAGATGCAGTGAAGAGCAAAATGCTGATGGTGCAGGAAAAGGGGCAGAATTGCTAGAATTAGGCTTTTAATTAGAATTAGCATATACCGGGAACTTAGTGAATATCTAAGGAATTCAAATGTCAAGCAATTCTCAAACTCATGCACTAAATAGTAACTTTAGGTAAAATGATAATATATAACAATATTTTGAATTGCTGCTATAAACAATTTGAGTTGTATAATAATTGTTATTTACTTTAGAGAAACCTCCATTGTTTGAAGTATTTAAAAACTAAAGTCAGTATAGCTGCATTTGATCATTTAAAAAAATAAAAGAAAATAAGAATTTTAAGATACCCAAAACAGAATTTATAAGATACCATAAACAAAGTGAAATATAGAGTGGAAGAGAACATTTCAGCCTGTATTCCAATACTTATGCTGTACAAAGGGTGTTTACAAATGACTAACAAATAAAGAAAAAGCTTAAAACTATATGCAATCTCACTGAAACAGGTATCACAGAATCCTAGTTAAGAGGGCAGACATGCAACACAGACTGCCTATATCCAACTACTGATTCCACTATTTACTAGCTGTGTGACTGTAGTGCCGTAACACCCCAGTGACTCAGTTTCCCCATATGTAAAATGGGATACTAACAATTCTAATACGTCTCTTAGAATTAGTATGAGGACCTAATGAGTTAATACTGGTAAAGTGCTTCCACCAGTGCCTGGCATATAGGGTTTGTTAAAAGGTAAAATATAACAAATAATTAAAATTTAAAGCAACAACAAAATAAATTTTTAGCCAATTTAATTTAGCAAAATTTAGTACTCTCGGACATTCCTGGTGGGTATGTGAAATGCTTTAGTCTTAGGGACTATTTTAAAGTTGAAATTATCCCTGGCTGTTGCACTCACTATCAATCCCTTCTGGGGGAAGCAACTGCATATATAGAAGTACCAGTATATGTATACATCTCAAGAATTTTTGCTGCAGGATTGCTGAAGTGGCAAAAATCAAGATACCACTTAGATACCAATCCGAAAAGCTGAATAACATGCAGCATATTTAGACTGTGGAATATTAGACAGCGGATAAAGAATTAATTTATCCACTGACCTAGAGGAATTTCAAAAGCAAAGTGTATAGTAACGTACACAGCATGGTCCAATTTTTGTAAAAACAACCAGAAAAAATTTGTACACAGGTATTTATAGAGGTAAGAATATGGAGAAAAATGTGGAAGGTAATATATCATGTAGCCCACACTGGTTGTCTCAGGAATGGCAGGAATGGAGGGGAGGGAATGAAATTACTGTATTTCTATTTATACATCGTTCAAGTTTGTTTTTATTTTTTTTCAATCAGGATATAACCCTTCTGAAATTAAAAAATAATAAAAATAAAATCCATCATTAGATATTTTTCACTTATTTCCCTTAAAACTCAAATATGGTAACTTTAAAACTGCAAATATTTGGCCTAAAGGTTCCTTTGAGAATGCTTTCTATTTCTAAATTATTATTAATCAAAAATTATTAATCATAACAATAACTAAATGTGCAAAATTTATACAAGCTCAATAAGCAATTCCATATTTTCTTTTAAACAGTTAGCAATTTATGAAGTTGTACTGGTACATGTGGAAGTCCAACACAGGTATACTGGTACACATTTAAACTTGGATTTTAAATGTACAGGTCAGGAAATGCAAAATGATGGTTCCCAAAGCTGCTGTAACTCGCTTTCTTATGCATATGTAGTTTATTACATGATTGCACAGAGTGTTAACTTTAATGCCTTAATACACGTGTGCAATTTGGCTGAATTATTGCTGTTGTGGGAACTATAATTTTGAATTTCCTGACGTTTTGTATGTGTAAAATCTCAACCACA
Source organism: Carollia perspicillata (assembly GCA_004027735.1). NCBI lineage: Eukaryota > Metazoa > Chordata > Mammalia > Chiroptera > Phyllostomidae > Carollia > Carollia perspicillata. The sequence continues at coordinate 12,084 of PVKM010026665.1, read as the reverse complement.
ATGTTAAATACAGCTTTTTAATTTAATTTAAAATTTAGTAGTTTATTCAAATCTATTCACACTACTACATTTTCCTACAAACACTGTCCTTTGAGAAAAATAAAACTAACTAGCAGCTAAGAAATCATTCTGCTGTTACAATTCACTCTGTTAGATCATAATTAGTACCAGTCGATGGAATAATCCAGTCTTGCAAGTAGTTTAAAAATAATTAGGAGTCAAATTCGATTTGGCTTGAAAAGAAGGCCTTGGCTTTATCTGTGCCTTACTGATGCCACCGCGCTGTCCGCTGCTGCTCTTTCTCCTTTCCACCCACCGGGTACAAGGCTCAGATCTAGACACTCTAAAGTTGTTGAGTACTACTTGCAACCAGAACTCTACCCACAAATTAAACAGATAAAATACACGGAAAGCAGGTGGAGTAGACTCAATTTCATCTATGCCCTGGGCATGTATAAATCAGTGCTTATTTTCAGGGCTTAAAACGATTCCTCTTCCATAACTATGTATAACTGGAGTATATCTAAAATAAAGTCATGATTCCAATGAAAGATAAATCATCTAAAATGTGGCAGGAATAGAACATAAAGGTATCCCCAACAGCTCTGTCCCTTTGTCCAGAATCTTTATTGTTTAAAAACATTTATGGTGGGAACGCCCCATACACAGCCCAATATCGTCTTCTGCCCAGACCCTGTGGCTCTCAGTCAGACCTTGTCAGATCTACACAGTAGACCAGGGAGTTGTGATGTTTGGACAGCTGGAAAATAACAGCAGCTTCAGCAGCAAAAACAGCGAAGATTCTCCCTTGTTACATCATTACATGGCCTTCTTCAAATTGGTTTGCTAGAAAGCATAACGGAATGGGAACTTGCTTTGTAATACTTACTCTATGTGACCTTGGACAAGGTTCATTACTTGGGAATCATTCTTAACAAGTTCTCTCTTAGCCATTTATTTCACCAAATTTTGTCCATTCTAGATTCCAAACAGCTCAAATGCGCCACCTTTTCCTGACAGCCACTGCCACCACTCAGATCACAGCGGCCATTACCGTCTCTTTCCTGGACCACTGTAACAGTGCCCGCTGACTGGTCTCCCTGGGTCCTCTTCCTGTCCTGTCCCTCGACCTTCCAATCTATTTGCTATTCAGCAGCAAAAATAACTGTCTGTAGAAACACAATCTGATTAGGTGACTCCACCTACTAAAAACCAACCAACCAACCAATCATCTACCAATGGCTTCCACTGCATATACGACAAGACTTTTTCTAAAATCTTCTAGAGGACTATAGGACCACACACCAAAGGTCCAGCCCCGTCAGGAGCCATTCCGTCCCCCACTCACTATGCTCCAGCTCACCTGGCTGCTCTCTGCTCCTCTAATGCTCCTTCCCAGCTCACGGTCATTTAGCATGGCTTACCCCCTGGCTCCAATGGTCCCCTCGCTTTGCTTAACTCCTACTCATTTTTTTTATAAGACTACGATTCAATGTTATTTGCTTAGGGAGGTATTTTCTTTGGTTCAAAGGCTGGTGCTCAATCCACTGAGCTATACCACCCAGGGCAGGGAAGTATTTTCTAACCCTTCATATTAGATGGGGTGCTAATTGTCTATGCTTATGGTATTGTGTACTTTCCCTCTGCATTACATGTTATATGAAAATTAAATGCTTATTTGTAACATTATCTGTTTAAAGTCTCTCTCCTCATCTAGACTGAAAGCTCACAAATAACACATGCGTGGTATTTGTACACCATGAGGTGTTCATCTGAAACCTAGGACGTAGTAAGCAGGTGATTAATTAATATGTGTTTGATGAGCTTAACACAAGTGTCTCAATTTCCTCATTTATAAAATGGGGTTAAAAATTCTTGCTCTGTCTGCATCTTGTTTTTTCCCTGTGGAGCAGGTGAACCAATATGCATATATAAAAAAGTGCTCTAGACAGTATAAAATTCTTCACACATAAAATGTTTTACATGCACATAAACAGGTATGTGCTTGTCCTTCTGTGGGTGCAGATCTGTGTCGTGAAAGGGGGTTTGACAACTGGTAACTTTGTAACAGGTGAGGAAGAAAAGGTCTGTGAATATAAATATTTACTTGTGCATATATATGCTAATTGTATATGTTTTCTGCTCTTGTAGCTGCACAGAAGTTAGGAATGGGGTTTGATGGGTTTTGCTATTCTTATGAATCAATATTATGTGATAGGATCCTCAAGCTATATAAAAGCAGGCCATTCTTTTGTCTACTGAAATTCTATCTGGAACAAGACTCTTCTATGCTAGAACTAAATCAAAGGACATATAAAAATACTATATAAAAGAAAATCTTAATGAAATGTTTACTTTTTGGAAGTAAAACAAAAGATATTGTTTTAAAGACAATTTTTAAAATCAGAAGACAGCTGTAAGTAGACAATGATACATATTTCCTGAGATTGAAGGGAAAGGTAAGAGCAGAATATGGGATTCCTGCTGCGAAATATAAGAATAATTGGCTTGGAAATAGAAATGACTAAGATGAGTTGACAGACACGCCAGGACTGATAACAACCAGACTACATTCTTCTCCAAGGGCGGTCTGTACCTCTGACTCCTTGTACAGAGTCCTCACCGCATGATGACTCAAGCGCTCTCAGTTCCTACTTACAATCTGTGGAGCAGGCGGCACCCCAGCAGACTGCTGTCTACGGCCTGGTGTTTCTGACGCAGGCTTCCCCAGACTGCCTCCCTTTGGTCCTACGGCCCTTCTTTCCAGCGCTCAACCAACCATGCTCCAACAAACACGTTTGTAGACCCTAGTTCTACTATTCGATATAACAGTTATCCCTCCTGAATTGTGGTCAACATGTGATCACACATCTTAGTCTTTTCTTTCTTAAAAAAATCAGCAGAAAATAAAGTGTTTTAACTAGACAGAAGTGTAATAATCTAGGTAAGTAGGCTTTTGCAAAGATAAAACCAAAAGTGTCAGGACAACAGAAAGATCTGCTTAAAATCAATGTCTCTCCACATTATGACAATGATAATGGAATGTGCCAGGAGTATGAGGCTGATAACGGCTTGGTTTAGGTGGCATTATGGCCATAAGAAATGCCCTGATAGATGTACTAAGTGAGACAGTGAGAGTAAGAAGGGTGGGGGAAGAGATAAAGAAAGGAGGGTCTCTATTTAAATATGTAAAATAAGTGACTGTGAGAACTTTGGGGGTACTGCAGACCTGCAGCCTCTCCTGCTAACTGTCTGGCCAAGTCAGTGTGGGTAACACCTTACATAGCTGCATGGTTGCATTGCTTTGCCCCTGTCCTACCAACTGGCTTCCACTGACCAGAAGGAAAAAATGGCAAAGCAGAAGCTCCCTCTTCTGGTGTCCTGTGGAAACCACGCTGGAACTAGAGTGACCCAGGGACTTCAAGTGGGGCTCAGAAAAAGGCATCAACACAATGAACACCACAAACCCAACATCAAAGCTTTCGACGACTATTGCCCAAGAATAACAAAGGTTTCAGTCAAGTACTCTTGAGTTGGCTAATAAAATATACTACTCATTATGAAACAGACTGATGCCAAGGTAAGAGCTATGTTTTAAGAACAGGGTATCAGCTCGGAAAACCTAGTGAGGAAGTATCTTTCTGACGTCCTACCTCTGTGAAGTCCTTGTTCCAATACCACCCGGGGCAGTGCTTCCACCTAGGTACACGGGGCTGCAGCTGGACATGTTCGGCAGACGGGAGGGAAAGAAAATTACAGCAAGAAAGGAATATGAGAAGTTCATTTGGCTGTGCTGACTCTATAGTTATAAACAAATTGTATATTTTCCTGACCAAGCCAACTGTTTTCAAGAAGTGATAGTTATTCCAGGGTCACTGCTTTAGTGGATATAACCTGCATATTCAGGAACACTCAAGGAGTTAAAATGAGTCACGAGAAATGTATTTGCCAAATAATGTAAGGGACAAAGTAAATACTGAGGAATATAACAGAACATTAATTTTGAGAAACTGTTCACACTTTTTTTTCACATGGCAGAAAATTATTTATAATAGCAATAATCCCTCAGTCAAGTTCCTTTACACTAAGGGGCTACAGATCATAAGAACACTGAAGACATAGCTATTGGTCTTTCTCCTGAAAGCCAATCAGTGCTTTGTTGTTTAATGTCACTGTTGCTTAAATGGTAATAAAATCTACTAGTCTATGCTCCTAGTGTCTGCTCACCAGTGTGTATAAGTTACCAGAGCCATCTCAACTTACCTCTTACCAAGGCCTTGAATGGAAGCTCTGACAGATGTGTTACCTGAAGATTTAGATTTTAATTTCTGTTAAAAAAACAAAACAATAAAAGGCCAAGAGTAACCTTAGATAATTGTAACATGAAAACTAATATTCCTTATTTTATAACGAGAATATTTTTAAATGACTTAAATAACAAATCTATACCATTTTAAAGTTCCTGAAATAAAAAGTGATCAAAACTTTTTTTAAAAGGCAAAAAAGGAAGCAGACCTCCCGGAGGAATTTGCAAATTACTCTGCTAACTTCAGGTCTAGGAAATTGATATATTGCCATTATTAGCATGCTAAGATTTAGAGTCACTTTATAACTCTTCAATTAATACTAGAGTTCAATGATTTAATACGAAGGACATTCTACTTAAAACCTCATCCTGGAAAAATTCAATTGAGGAGGAAAAAATCCTCAGACTCATTTTTAAAGGCTGTGAATGGTACTCACCTGAAGTAAAAATAAACTAACCAAACTCCTGGGTAACTTCAGGAATATTAATTTTGATCAACTGGAAAGGTATGAACCAATAGGCATTCAAGAAAAATGTAGACTACCTAGTCACAAGCATACAGTAGTTCCTATATGGTTACATAACATCGCCGTCATTAGCAGGCATTTATTAAGTGTTAACTGGTATATGGTACCAAACAACATAAACCAACCTACATACTAGGACCACCGCCAAGGAGAGGAAGTGAGATGGAGAAAACGCAATTTAAATTATGCAGAGACATGCCTTCATTTTACCTAGTAGGTGAGGAAATTTAATGGAGGTAAAAATATTTCATTTTATTATTTCCCTTAACTCTTTCATTTGCTGTTAAACAGAACTGGGGAAAATTTGGGTGCATGTCTCAAAAATAATAATGTGCATGAGTCTCTATCCGTTTTTTGAAATATGTTTCATGTACCATCCAGGCTCACGCTTATGACTCGAAGCCGGCGTACTGTCACGTTTACTGTTGTTTCTGGGCTTTTTCATGCGGCTCTGAGAGCAGTAGGGGAAGGAGCAGTACTCCCAGGAGCACCGTCTGGCCTCTGAGGACAAGGTCGGCAGGGACCAGCTATTTGGACACCCCTTTTCCTCATCCGGTCAATGCTTTACATAGACCTGCTCTCCTTCAGAAGTTTACTTGGGTGCCTTTCTCCCTTGCAGGCTGGAAAACTGGATATAATAACTTAAAAAAGGAGCATAGAGAAGAAATACATAGAAGTTTATTTCTTCATGATTGTAAGAGTTACTTTTATTGCAAATTTGTATGTGTTAAAGCCAAGCCAGTTAGGCTAAGATACTCCCTCTGCTTCTGAAATGCCCTGAACTGAAGAAACAGTGCCTCACACACAGAGAAGGGCCCTGTAAGTGCTGAATAAATAATGAATGGCTCCGATGGTCAATGGATCACAACAGGAACATCGTGTAGTTTTTTCCTACTATGAATTAAATTGCGTTGTTACTTGACATTTATGATGCATTCTCGTTTGCGGAGTATTCAACACCATTGCTGCTGGGCTGACATATTAATCAACCAGGCTGCCAGCTTATTAACGTCTCAGATGAACTGAAAATGGTAAATTTAGAGAATAAAGACCTTAAAATCTGTACTAGTCCATTTATTTTTCAGCTGGTTGACAAAAATGTAAGTGGCCCATATACATATCCTTACCACCACCCCTGCTTAGTGATTTCCAGTGCACAGTCTTGTTTTAATGTTCACTGCCTTTTCAAAAACCTCTTTGGTGTTATATTTACTTCTCAGATATTTTCTTTGTGGTCCTTGTAATTGAGACTTTCATTTTGTCTTTCTTTGTCTCTTTAAAAACTAAAGCATATAAATTCTCATATTCTGCTGGTAAGAAGAGCATAAATGATACAGCACTTTAGAAAACATTTAGGCAATGGGTAAAAAAACTGAAAACGAGCGTACCTCATAACCTAGCAATTCCTCTTCAAGGTTTATACATCTTAGAGAAACTCCCGTATATGGTTAAAAAAAGAATGCAAAGATATCGGATGAGGCATTGTTTGTAAGAGCAACAACTGGACATAATTTAAATGTCCGTCACCAGGGAAGCGGATAAATACACTGTGGCAGAATTACATAATAAGCTATTATACATCAATAAAAACTGTTCATGGTTACATATACCTGTAATAAAAGTATGGACAGAAAAGGTAGTAGTACTCTGGGAGGAAGGCAGTAGAGTAGGCTTTGGAGAGTTCTTAAACTACATAATTTTTATTTAAAAAAAAGTCCAAAAGAGCAAATATGGTAGAACATTAATATACATTCAGTATGAGTGGTATATAGTGGCTATTATATTATTTTATGAGCTTTTCATAAAGTTGATATAGCTGCATAAGCATTTAAATATTTACTACATTAATAATCTACTCATGGGTCACAGGACAACAGCAGTGGCATTGCATGAGATGCTCAGCGCATTCCTGTAGGAAAGCTGTTTGTTTTCCGTCTTTCTGAAAAGTGCTTTCATCGTCTACGAATAAGTGCAGGTAGCCAATGTCAACTATGAGCTGACCCTTGTCCTAACAGCTCTTCTAATTTCACATTCTTGCTGAGAGATGAACAGCGAAGCACATACTGAGAGTTTCTAATATTTTATTTCTTCTACAACTCTCAAGTGGAATAATTTATTTAGATGACAGTATGTCTCAGAATGCAAAGGACTATAAATATTTGGGCATCCTATAAGTTTTCAGACTGTTCTAAACATGCCTTAAATAATAATAAAAAAAAATACCGCATTTATAACACTTGACTTACAAAGGATTTTATATCAAAGTTGGGCTCTTCAAATATTTCATTAATAAGACTGTCAAGATCATCTTCTTTACTGTCAAGATCATCTTCTTTTTTAAATGTTTCTGTTGATCTAAAAAACAAAACAAAACAGTTGAAGCTTAAGAGCATATAAAGTCAGCCAGTAACATAAGAGTTTTATTTAAATAAAGTCTATTAGAGTTGATAACAGAAGGATAAATGTGACATTAATTTTTTCTTGCTATGAACATAGCTTAAGTTTGTTGAGACAAAAATGCAGTCTCAGTTACAAATTTATATACTTAATATGTGACATTTAAAGCTATACAGTATATTCAAGAAAAAGCTGGGCATGTACTTTTTGAACATCAATCACTCATTTAAGGAATATAAAATATATACAATTGTAAGTAGAACCTGAGAATTAGAAACAAAGATAATTTTATTCAGTCTATTTTTTTCCTCAAGGGTTTCATTGTAAGTCAATAAATCTTTTCAGTGGAGGAGTCAAGGGTTATACAATCAAAGGCGCAATACCCTCCCTCTCCCCCCTAAAAAGAACAATATTTGTCAGAATATTTCAACTACCTTTCAACTCTGCAGGTAAAGCCATCACAGGATTATTGATACAAACTGTTACTGCATGAAACTTCAACAGCTAACATTTACTGAACACTTACTATGTAAACGAAGAAATGGGGCCTGAGAGACTCAGAAACTCGCTCAAGGTCATACAAAGAGTGGAGCAGAGGCTTGGACCTGAACCCAGGGCAGTCTGTACACCTAACACTAAGCAAGATTGGAGAGTTCATGTGTTACCAATGCTGTATATCAGCTTCTTCACTGGACCATTAGAATATTTTAGAAGACACGTTTTTTAGCTGAATCCCAATTTTAGAAAAGTATTTACTCTGAAAAATTCTTAACATTAGGACTGTAGCCCTTCGTTGTTATTGCGTGAGGTAAGATAATCTGATGTAAGGAAATCCAGAGACTGCTGCCTATAGTGAACGCCTGACTCCATGTATTTTAAGGCCTCGCCTCTTCAGTTGTTTCCTTTGGAACTTTTATCCTCACTCTGTACTGTCTTCTTCCCTGGACTTCTAAGTAGGCTTAAGACTTTACTTTTCAAAGAACCCAAAAAACCCTCTTGAAGCTGTTTGCTCTCTCTCTCTCTAATCCTCACCTGAAGAATATTTTTTCATTGCTTTTAGAGAGAAACACTGATGCTCCCTGTATGCTCCCGGACTGCACCGGGGACTGGGGATCAAACCTGCAACATAGGTTTGTGCCCTGAGCAGGAATTGAACCTGCAAACTTTCCGTTAGGGGATGAAGCTCCAACCAACTGAGCCACACTGGCCAGGGTGCCACCTTGTCTTACTCACTATTGAAGAACAGTTTATATCCATTTTTTCTACTTCCTTACAGGTATATTGGACTTAGCATCAGCCGGTGACCTGTATGAGGGTTTCTCAACCTTGAAACTACTGACATTTAGGGCCAGATAATTCTTTAGGGTGTGTGTTGAGGGGAGGCAAGGGGGGCTGCTGTGCATTGTACGATGTTTTCCAGCGTCCCTGACTTCCACCCACCAGATGCCAGCAGCATACCCTTCCCCAGTTGTGACAATCGAAAATGTCAAGACTTACAAAATGCCTGTCCAGTGGTAAAGTTGTCACTGGTTGAGAATTACTGACCTAGCTTAAATTATTTAATCTCTCTGACCGTCAAAGGCTAGATAGCTATTTAAAACTTTTTTCAGGTATAATAATTCTATCTCTGGTCTTCACCTTCCTCAACTACAGCGAAACAGGGATTTGGTCACTACTGCCCAAATCGCTATACTCCATGGCCTTTCTCAGTTTCAATCCTTTTTAATCTTTCAGAAGTATCTGACATTGTTGGGTACCAATTCCTTCAGTTTCTTTAATTGTATGACAGCAGGTTCCTAAGATGTCCTTTTCAAATTCTCTCCTCCTTTGGTTTTTATGATATACTCTCAGGGTTCTGTTCTCTCATGCAATTTCACAACTTCAAGAATCAGATGCAGTCACATTCTACTAAACTACTCAGTACTGTTAGGGATCCACCCTGTTCACATAAGGTTCTGGTCTGTAATTAGATCACACAATTTCGTGACGCCTACATTTGCCTGTGCTTTGCTACAGAAAAGAAAAAAAAGCCATTGTTCCATCGAGAACTCATACACATTTTAAAGGACAGTGTAACGTATTTTTATCTTTTGGTGTTTTGATGTTACGATCATCTTAATTGAAGGCTAATAAACATTTATTGGTTCTTTCCCTAACTTTGCTTCTTAGTCTAATCTTGATTTAAGATAATTTCTGTCAAAAATAAAAGATATATTCTAAATAAAAATATAAACCCTTGAAAACAAGAATTAAATGTGAAAGTCATACATAAAAGCATAATTCTTGATCTACAATATCCTGGTAGAACTGAAAATATGGTCTTGGGCAAGAAATTCTTTTCCTAAGTCTTGGCTTGGTCAATGAAATGGAGATGACGGTATTTACCTCGTAAGGTTGCAGAGGTTAAATAAAATAACATATATAAGGTACTCAGCATATAGAAAGAACTTGATAAATATTTGCTGTTATAGCTGATTTGATAAAATAAATATAATAATAGTAGGCCACATGTGGCCCAAGATGGCTAGAAATGTGGCCCAACACAAGATCATAAATTTACTTAAAACCTTTTTTTCTCGCTTATCAGTTTTTGTAAGTGTTTAACGTGTGATCCAAGACAACTCTTCTTCTCCCAGTGTGGCCCAGAGACACCACAAGGTTGGACACCCCTGATAGGAGGTTATGATATTATCTGTAAATATTCCCATTGGTATTATCCTGAACCACTTTATTACTATTGCAGTTCAACCTGTATTTGTTTCTTTAAAACTAATCACACAATTCTTTTATCATTTTGAAAACTTCAAAACACTGCATATGTTTTGAACACTTACATGATTAGCAGTTGTTCCTGGTATCCAGATGTAGCATGGTCAATTATTTTATTATTTGCAGAGCTATCATTTTAGGAGACAGTTTCAGTATTGTAACTCTTATAAGGAAAAGATCCAGGCTACATCACCATGCAGTCTACGGGTAATCTCCTGTTAATAAATTCATAATATAAATCGGTTCCTAACTTTCAAATATCAGTTTTGGCTCGGGACAAAATTTTAATGTTTGATATTATATACCAGGTAGAGATTGTATTTGGTATTAGGTTTAGGGCCTTTCATGCTGTTGCATAATTTACCTTTATAACTACTGCCACATGAAAAGTTTTAAGACATGACAACAGTACTGGTTTGCTACAGCTTTTATAAATGTTTATTATCGAACAATGTGATGTAGTAAGGTGGGATGGGGTGCTAGACGCATTATGGATGGATTTTAGTAATACCAAACAGGCTACGTGAGAGGCATACAAGGACCTGTGTTTGGAGAGCATCTATCCTAGCATCCCCATGCATTTTAAGCAGCCCGCCGCAAGACATCCTACCCCTCTCTGCATGCTAGCTCTCCTAAGGCCAGCAGGCTCCAGAAGGCTCTTTGATAAATTCTCTCAATTTCCTAAAGTAACGAATAAAAAGAATAAAAGAAATCACAAGGAAACATTGTTGTGAGATAGGGTTAGTAGATGGGCTGGGAATGGGCACATAAAGATGCCCATCTTTCAAGATGATAATATACAAATTAATGAGTGATATTTGCATAAACATTCAATCAAATGAGTGTAAACCCATTTAAAGTAGTCATTTTAGTTGGCTCCACATTTATGTTTTTATAATGCTGTCCAGCATTCAACTAATTTTTAGAACTTGTTTTTGAAGTTTAGAATCTTTTCAATGTATTTATCTTCCAAGGGTGAATTTTTGTAAACAAATAAATGTCATTAGAGGTAAGTCTGGTAAATTCGGTAGCAACGAAGTTGAGTAATGCTTCTGTAGAATCAATTCCACACATATACACCAAAACAAAACCACGGATGCAGCCATAAATGAACAAGACTGCCTTTCTCGGTTGTTTCAAACCTGTGTAATTCCACAGCGTTTCCAACAGATTCTAGCAAAAGTTACTGCAGAAGCTCCCAAGTCATCACTCTGAAGGGCAATTTTCATTTTGACGTAAAATTTTGTTTTTGGGATTGAGGGGGGAAATGAGACGAAGGAAGTCCTCTTATTTTATGATCACACGGAAGAAAACTGACTGACAAATTCGAAAGGTAGTTTTTCGGATCAAACCTTGAAAGACTTAAGAAATTTCCCCAAATTCTCTGAGCTAAAGAAAAATCAGCTAATGGTAACAGAATTGACGACTTTTTCCAGCAACTGGTCCAAGGGTTACTTTGCTTGGGGAATGGTCAAAAGCAAAAGGCTGAGGTTCTCAGTGCGGGCAACTCACCGAGGGATGAGAACCACTATCGGGGCACATGAGAGAGCACCTAAACCGCACTCCAAACTTCCATTAGGACTCCCTGAGCACGGGGTGAAGCCTCGGGCCCTAGGAGGCGGGGCCAGCTCCCAGGCATACAGAGGGGGCGGAGTCAAGCCTTGATAAGAGATGCCACAAGAATCCTCAAGGAGGTGGGGTTAGGGTGTGCGCTGCACGAGCGGTAAGGATCTGAGAATCTGGGACCTAACAGGGAGAAGAGCTGGAGGGGCGGCTTCAGGGCTTCCAGCAGAAAGGCCCACCCCTCCCGCCCATTAACCTGAGATTCTCTTTCGCCTCGGCTCGGTTCCGGTCGTTGCTGAGAGTGCCGCCGCCGCCGCCGCCTTTGGGCCGCTCAGCCGTGCCCAGTCTCAGTGGCTCTGGTCTGCAAAACTTGGACTCAACCTCATCGAGAAGCTTGTCCAAGTCCTTCGCCATCTTGAGCGGCTACGTCTTTCCCTCTCACATCTCGGCAGCGCCGAGTGGTTTCCAGGGGCAACGCGAGGACCCGCCGCGCGCACCCTCAGCCACGCCCACCCCTACGCT
>PVKM010026664.1:0-19216 GCA_004027735.1 Carollia perspicillata | reverse complement strand
CTGTGTTCGTTTCCCAACTGCGCTCTCATTATGGATGAGGAAACTGCGGGAAAATCTTAGCAGAGGGAGCACGGGAAGTCAGAGGACGTGTGAAGGAAAGTGTTCGACTGCAGGCCTGCCTGGAAACTGCCTTTGTAAACTCGGGTGCAGATTGGGACCGTCGTTCTGAAGTTCTCTTACTGAGATCTCCCTGCCTTTAAAAAAAACGGGGGTGATCGTTTTCCCCATTGTACCTTAGTGTGGAAGTGAGAGTCTACTTTCATAAATGATAATGAAATTAAATACAATGTATTTTATTTCTAATTTGTATCATCAAGATTGAGTGTTTTAACCAGACAGCTTGGAGGTCTGTTCAACTTAAAATACTGTGTACAGTCTGTACTGCAGATGACCTTGTTAGGAATAATAGATAACATTTATTAAGCATTTACTATATGCCAGGCACTGTATTAAGCATTTTTGCACGATCAGCAGCAGCCCTATGGGGTAGATTTGTTCTCATTTTTATGAATGAGGAAGCTGAGGTTCAGACTAGTGACTTGCCCAAGGTCACGTGCTAGAATTAGGGGCATCATGATTCAAAAACAGGCATCTGACTCCAGAGCCAGTGCTCTTAACTGGTATTCTGACCCTCAGAAATGTCGATTTGATGAAATTAAAGATGATTCATAACTTAATGTTGGCTTTTATATGGGAAGAAAAAAAAGAAACAGGAAAAACAAACTCCCACTTAATTTTTTCAAATTATTATTTCCAGATGAACTTACCCTTTGAATAAAGCCATTTAACATCCCCATTTCCTGTCTTGTTGGGCATTGTGTTGAATTTCACTGTCTCCTTCCTTATGTCACCTCCCTAAATTATTTCTTCTGTTTAGACACAATGCTTTGTTTTGAACAAATGTAAATCTGACATTTTGTAAGCAAGAATATTATTGTTTAAAATCAGAATTATTAACTGTATCATACAAATTGATTACCAAGCTTTCTAAAGATTCTCTCTTTTTTTTTAATTCTGTCCATTTCAGATTTTGAAATACTTAATAATTCACTGGAAGTGTGAAACAGCAAAAGGAGCATTGCTAGAAGGACAGCTAGTGATTTCCATAGAAGCATCAAATTCTAAGCACCAGGCAGATACTCTTCATTGTGTAACAACTAGTAAGTGGAGGAAGAAAAAGATGTTGATTTTCTATCTTTATCATCATTTATGTTACAGTTTATTTTAAAAAATCAATTAGTCATAATCTTTTATCATGTTACCACTTTAGTGTTGTTCCATAGTTAAAAAACTTAAATGATTATGTAATAAATATCTGAGGATAGATTTACAAATGTGCCATTCAGGAAAGGTGAGTAGACTGACTCTTATCACAGGATTATTTATTTTACTGGCTCAAGGTAAAATTACTCAGAAGCAATCTCATTCTTGCTTTTGGTTTTAACCTCTTCTTTCATAGCAAAATTATATTATATTGAATTTTATCTCCTTTTTCTTTCATGTCTACCCTTTGGTACTTGGAAAAGAGCCAAAAATAAAAGAAAAAGAAATAAAATGAATAGTGCATACTTTGATAATAATAACTTGCAGTTAGTTTGAAAATACACATGTCCTCCACTTGGCACTTACTCTTTTGTCATTTTTGCCTAAATTTTTGAGAGAAGCTGATGCATTGAGTGGCACTGAAACTAATTTTCTTGGACCTGTGAAGTGATAACTTTTTTTATTTGTCTGGGTATTTGGGTGTGTGGATTTCTTGAAGGATACTCTGGGATGAAATTGTCCCATCAGTCTTAGAGGAGTCACCCTGGGTCCCAGTTGAGATAGCACTTTGGGCTCTACAGGACATCTCTGTCACCTGAACTGGAATGACTGGTCTTCTCTTTGTGTGCCTAGCAGTAAACATCCTCAAAAGCGGAACAGTAGGTTGGTTTGCTTCTATTCCACATGAACTCCATTCTGACTGGACAGAGGTCTGACCATTCTCGAGAGAGATGGTTAGCTGTGTGGCTAGGGCATGTTGGTCTATAGATGGTTGTATTAGATTGTACATCGATTCTAATCTGTAAACTGTTACCAAGGTAGCAAAGTTGATTTCATTCAAAGCAAAGGACTTAAGCCACAGTAGCTTTTGGCAAGAAACCCAATTCCGAAGGTATGTTGGGCCTAATGTATTTCTTCAGCTCATCTAGTATAGGGCACATTTCTCTTCTCTTCACTGTCTCTGATGTTTCTGTAATTAGTTTCATATTTTTTGGTAGGAGGAAAGGTGATACATACTTCTCATAAAGCATCGCAACATTACAGAAATATATATTATGGAAAGTGAGACTTTCCAACAATCTCACCCCTTGTGATAATTATTAAATAACATTAAATATATATTCTTCTAGATTTAAAAAAATTCATAGAGTCATTGTCTCACTAGGTAGATAGAAAGCCAGATTGCCAGCATTCTGGAATTAAGGGGTAAGAGGGGTGTTGGATATTCCAGCATTCAGTGTTTACGTTCTCTCAGTCCATTTGTTTTTAATGTAGCTTTGGTTCTCGTCTCAGCCCAGAGACCCATGTTCTACCTGTTTAAGGAATAACCTTTCCCTCATCCCACTCCCAACAATGTTAGGGAGGGCCAGTCCCCAGAATGCTTAATGGAGGAGGGGGTCTAAAGTAAAATGAATTAATTTCTAAGTTAACTTTTTTATTCAACTCTTCTTATTTTAGCTCCCACCCCACCCCTACTTCCAGAAGTTCCTAATACTGCCAATCCTGAGTCTTTGGGGATTTTGTTGTATACTTTGAGTTGTTTTTTGGCTTTCTCATTTTCTGGCTTATGATTCAGCATGTCAGGTCTCCTAAATCCTTTCCCACTAGTTCTGCTTTTCAGTTTCTAGAACTTTATTACAGTTGTCTTCGTGTTTTATTTTCTATCCTTGTAGTTTATTCCCTTAAAAAATCCCATTTCTATTGTTTGATTCAGGTTTCAGGAGGGATTAAAAGAGATATGTATGTTCAATCTGCCACGTTTACTTGAAAGTGTGATACAGTGTCTGATCTGATATGATGCCTGTGGTCTGTCAAGAAACAAAATATCTTGAAACAAAATAAATTTATTTTCTTACAGTTATGGAGGTTAGAAGTCTAAATTAAGGTATCTGTAGATTTGGTTCCTTTTGGGGGCTCTGAGGGAGAAATCTGTTTCATGACCCTCCTAACTTCTGGAAGGCCCTTGGTGTTTCTTGGCTTGTAGACGTATCACTCTAGTCTCTGCCTCTGTCTTCGTGTGATCTTCTCCCCTGCCCTAACCTGTGTCTGTGTCTCCATGTGGCCTTCTTATAAAGGATACCATTGGGATTTAGGGTCACCCTGATCCGGTCCAACTTCATCTTAACTTGATCACATCCATGAAGACCCTGTTTCCAAATAAGGTCATATTCCTAAGTACTGGAGCTTAGCTCTTCAAAATCTCTTCTGGAGTCACAACATTCAGCTCACAACAAACCAGCAAATTTTATTACTGGAATGATTCATTCTGAGAAGCCAAGAGATGACCATATTATTTCTTTCCATCAGTAATCATTGACGGCTTTAACAAGTGCTGCTTGTTGCAGTGTTTCTCACAATGTGCACACTAGGATGTTTTTATGAGTTATGAGAAAGGAGTTATGTAGTCATTTAAATTTTGAGAATGCTGGTCAAAATCAAAGATTTTCATATTTTATTATTTTTTCTATTACAGTTTACATTCAACATTACCTTGTATTAGTTTCAGGTGTACAGCATAGGGACTAGATAATCATATACTTGACAAGGTGGATATAAAGTTTTATTACTTTAGATCTTCTCTGAACCTGTACTATGCCAGCATGGGCTGTGAATCTTTCAAAATGGGCTATATATAACATTTCCCAAACATATTTGACCACCTAGCTCTTTAAAAAAATTTTTAAAGATCATCTTCTGTTCTAAAGAGGAAATTTTGGGGAATGCTCTTGCTTTAAGAGTGTGTTCTACAAACTTGGTCTCTGCTGTCATCTTTGCATTTGAAGGACAGCACTGTAGCACAGAGACAGGAGTGTGGCTGAAAACTGGGGGCCGGGTTGGGCATAGGAAGGTTGCTTTCTTTGAGCACGTGCACTGAAAGTGACCCATTTCCAACAGCTGTTGACGTGATACTTGTTAACACTAAGAAAAGTTGTTACAAGGAACAGTGTGACATGCAATTGAGAAATATCATGGACCACTGCAAGACATACAGGTTTTGTTCTTTTTCTTGTTAATGTTCTAGTTGCTGACTGGTCACTAGTATAGGCCTGCTGCCACCTTCCATCCCTTTCCCAGTGATCCACTCTCCTTTGAGTTTGGACCAGGGTATCCCTGTGAGGAACACTAAGAAAAAAAAGATGATTATCTTGCCCTGGCTGGCGTGGTTCAGTGGATTGAGTGCTGGCCTGAAAACACAAGGGTGGCCGGTTTGATTCCCAGTCCGGGCACACGGGCCATGGGCCAGCTCTCCAGTAGGGGGTGTGATGTAGCTCTCACACAATGTTTCTCTCTCTCTTTCTCCCTCTCTTCTCCTCTCTAAAAATAAATTTAAAAAATCTTTTTTAAAAAGACGATTGTCTTTTATTAAATGTTCTATGCTACTTGAATTTATGCCTTTTGAAGCATGTACCATTTGTCTAGATTATTCAAACTCTGGAGTTCTAGGGCATTGCTTATACAATAAAACTTTTTGTGGTGATGAAAATATTTTACCTCTGCGCTATTCAGTACAGAAGCCATTAGCCACACCTGGCTACCGGGCACTTGGAATGTGGCCAGTTAGTGTGACTGAGGAACTGACATTTTCGTTTAATTTAGCTAAATTTAAATAGCCACACGTAGTAAGTGGCTACTTCATTGGGCAACACACCTTTAGAGTATGCAGTTGCCTCTCATGCTAGTTCAGTGATTCTCGACCTGTTCCCTGCTTGGACAGTACACATTTCTTGAGGGATAGACATATTTTTATTGGTTCCTGTGTCAGGGATTCTTAGATTCTCAACTATCAAGTCACATTCCTCATGGGGAGGGATATTCAATTTGGAAAAAAGCCTCCATGTGGTTCTTATCTTTTTTCCTTCTTAGGTGCCTACTTCGTCCCTCACCCTCTTTCCCTGAAGAATTATTGCTCCACATGTTCAGATTTAGAACTCTAGGTACAGAGAACTCTTAACTGATATTTTCTACTAAAGAGTAAATTGGTTAAAAGAGGGGCCAAAATTTTTAACTGAGTCTTATACTGAAATATGGGTTATCGATGTGATATTCTTTGGTTACTAGCTACAGTTTGCAGTCTTCCTATAATCCTTCTCTACTAGGGATAGTAATATGCAAAGAGGCAGTCCTGGTATTGAATATAGCTGAAAAGACTTGCTATTTAGTCCCATCCCCAAGAAGTTATTCTACCCCCAAATAGTTATGTTAGCTTAATAAATTTTCTTCGGTGCCTCCATTTTTTACTGAACTTCATTAGTAGTTGTCATCTTTAAAAAAAAAGATTTTATTTATTTGGCCCTGGCTGATGTGGCTCACTGTATTGAGTGGCAGCCTGTGAACCAAAGGGTCACTGGTTCGATTTCCAGTCACATTACATGCCTGGGTTGCAAGCCAGGTTCCCAGTAGGGTATGCAGGACAGGCAACCACCTGTCTGATCGAGAAACATAAATCAGTTGCCTTTCATACAACCCCAACCAGGGACCTGGCCTGCAACCCAGGCCTGTGTGGTGACTGGAATTGAACTGGTGACCACAGTTTGTGGAATGACACCCAACCCTGGTGTGGAACCACTCCAGTCAGGGCTGTAGTGGTCACCTTTTTTATGTCATGTCTACAAGCAGTGTTTTCAGGCTCCCATTTGATTCTTTAGATAAAATCAGTTTAATTGTTTTATTTGTGATATTTTATTTATTTACTTATTTATTTTTACAGTTAATTCTGCAGGAAACATTTACGGTGGTTTGGTCTGCGAGACATTTCTAAAAGGTAAAGAATTACCCAATTTCCATGAGACTAAATCTCTTCCTGGCAATGAATTTGGTATTTTCTGAAACGGACTTAATACTGAAAGCCAGGGTTGCCAGATTTAACAAATAAAAATACAGAATGCTCACTTAAATTTGAACTTCAGATACATAGTGAATAATTGTTTTAGTATGTTCCATTCAGTATTTGATCTGGCAATCCTACTGAAAGGTGGTCTATAAAATTGTACAGATTCAGGCATGGAAAAGACCTAGGTCGCTGTAACTTCTCTTATTACTCTTTATGCAACCTCAGGAAAAATTTACCCAGATGCAAAAATAATTTTTTAGTGAAGTATTTGTTCCCATCTACCCCAAAGAAGTAATGCATGGAAAATGCTTTTACCATAAATGATTTGGCTACTATAAATACTATTTTCACCATGCCAAAGTTGGTATGACTTAGGAGATTTCAGTGATCTTGGTTTTAGAAGTTCTTCCCTTTGACTTAAGAATGATCAAGCTAAAGGACATATATTTATTTTAAGGAGACTAATATAATCTGAGAACTGCTGTGCTTTCATTTTTATCTCTTATGGTTGTGTGGTTTATAAGTATTACCCAACAAGCCTGGCTTTTCCTGATGAATGGTTTATTTACAGATTTTACAAAATTATTTTTAAAAGAAAATTTCCCCAACTAAATCCGGAACATAAGTAGATTGTGGTGGTTTCTTTTTAAATTTCCATTTGTCATTGCTTTAAGAAAATATGCTATATATTGAATACGGAAACAACCAAAAAGCTACATTAGAAATGTATAATGTTATAAAATAGATGTTATGACATGTATTACCATTGGATTGTTTTAAAACAGTAATTGTGGAGGAAAAGTAATAAAACAAAAATTAGAGATTTTTGTTCTTAGCTCCATATCAGATATTCTGTGGGAGCTTGGTTAAAATGTTCCCCCTATAAAAATTATCACAGTGATTTACCGAGCGTTTACTATGCACTGAACCTCGTACTCCACACGGAGGAGTTACAGTGGTCAACAAGATCTGTTTGGTTTCTTCCTTTATGCCTATACGTAGAATATCTTAGTCACTTAATTCTGTTGCCTCCCAAAGCTTATGCTTGGAAGAATGAGAGAATCAGCTTACTGCCCTGGAGAGTTTGCTCTGATTGTAAGACTTCTGGGAAATCTAAATCCAACTTTAAGATTGCCTCAAAATCATTGAATATATGTATATCAATATTTAGTTCTCTTCTTTTTTGTATTATGACCTTCAGATGATGCAAAGAATGGAAAGATCATTCCTAATTCCCCTGCTCTGATTAATATGTGCGAAGGTGCTTTGAAAGAAAGGCAGTATGTTATTAGCACTAGGGAGGAGGTTAGGAGTAGTTCCTGCAACATAAACCTATACTTAACATGCCTGTACAATCAGTGGTCCGATCATACGTAATGCTGCCTTTGGCTAATGTCTGTGAAAGTGCTTTGAAAAAGTGAAAAGCCATGTAAATACAAGGGAATGGTTTTATTATCATTGTTAATACTAGAGAGAAGATAGTGAGTTGAGTATAGTTTATGGAATAACCACCTGTTTATTATGCTAATACAGATGTTAGACTGTTCCATGGTGACTCTAATTATTATTTAAAAGCTCAAAGTAATTGTATGCATATTTATTTAATCTATTTTTATACTCTTGTAATAAAGTAGAGGTGGCTTTTATGCAAAGAGGAAATACTGCACATCAAGTACACAATAAAAATCCATTTAATCACATTTAGTAGCCGCCTTTACCCTGTCTCCTCTTTGGATGTTAGGTCTCTTAATACTACTAATCTCCACTCAGTAATGCTATTTATTTTTACTAATTGGCAACAGAAATGACTCATTGAAATTCACAAAGGAAATTGTACAAAATAAAAGTTTGAATCTCTTAGCTTTCTGGTTTATGCATCATTCATTATGCTTTTATTTCTGTTGTTGTTTACTTAGCATTCCTGTAACATGATTAGCAAGCTGCTGTAAATTGGTCCATTCACAATCATTGCATTCTTTAATTAGCTCTGGTGGCTGGTTCATTAACCATCAGATTTCTAGATGTAAAGAATTACATACCTATACAAAATCAATAGTATGCCTCTGATTTCAGTTTGTTAACTACATTGTCTGCTTCATTGCTCAGTTGATTTCTCTCTACTAAAATAAGGTCTGATGTCTCTTCAGGGGAACTGTGCATTGTAGAGCCATCCAAGAGCAGTTTTCTTTACTCTTCAATCTATTCTATCAGAGTTATATCAAGGTAATTTTTCTCTAGATCTGGAATACTTCAGATCAGTTGCTATACAAACAGGCTCATATTTCTGGGTGTTTTATTTATGCTAGATTAATAAACAATAGTAAAAAATCCTTCTTATTTTCCTGCCTCTCTAATGGTTTGTGTTCTCTTTTTTTTTTCTTTCTTCTCTGGTCCTTAACTATTTATACTTTTATACAGTAAATCTTTATCGAACATCTACTTTGTCACAAGGAAATCATAGGGAGAGGTAGCTCTGAAAATGCAGTGTGATAGGAACTATGACGGAGGTATGAATGTTCAAGGTGTTTGTTCGGTAACTCAGAAGATATTGCCTGAAGTTCAGTCACCAGTATGTCTTTCTTCCCTTCATTAGTCTGCATTATTATTCTACATTTACTTCAGATAGCTTTTCTGCTTTTGAGGCTTTAACTATCATTTCTATGCTGATGAAATTTGTTTATTTATTTTTTAAACATTTTACGTATTTATCTTTAGAGGGGAAGGGAAGGAGAGAGGGAGAGAAGTATCAATGTATGGTTGCCTCTTGTGCGTCCCCTGCTGGGAACTGGCCTGCAACCCAGGCATGTGGCCTGACTGGGAATCGAACCGTGGTTGTTTGGTTCGCAGGCCTGCCCTCAATCCACTGAGCTACACCAGCCAGGGCAAAATTTATTTGTTTTATATTATTGATATGTTTGGCTTTGATTATCAATTAGACTATTATTCCCTTTGAGGGTTCCTCTGAAAAAACATGTGCAACATGTCTAAAAAGGGGTTCATTTTCTTGAAAACGAACTTACTGTGTAATACCTCCATTCTCATACTTCTCCAGGCTTAAAATTTTTGGCCTTTTTGGGAGGCTTCTCTGTTTTCATTTCTCCATTATCTAATGTAATAAACATTTCTGTTAATTCTGCTTTTTATACTACAGGATTATTATATATTAAATTATATATTAACTTAAACATAGCTTTATGTTCCTACTGATTGCTTATTAGAATAAAATATCTCAGACCAGATTTGAGGTCCTCCATCAATTAGAATGATCTCTACTTTGAAGGATGATACCCATTGAGATAGATAAATTATTGTGTTTAAAAATTTTCATTACTTTATATATACTATTCTGTATCATATACTTGTCTATTTATGTAGAAATATATTTATATATTAATTTATTTATCCATTTATGTGGAACCACTTTTATCATAAATATTTATTTGGTGAAACATGATAGTTTTAGTTTGTCCTTCTTGCCCAGGTCTAGAGGCTAGAAGTAAAAGAGAATGAGGAGATGGGGGAATATACAAAGAGCCATATTTATCAATCTCTATTTATTTTGCTGTTTCTTTCTTGCCTCCTCTACTCATTTGATTTATTTTTTAATATTTTAAAATGTCTTTTCATTCCCATGTTTGTTGATATCTTTTTTTAAAAATTCAAAACACTAGATAAGAATACCAGCCCTTGAGCCCTGGCTGGTGTGGCTCAGTGGATTGAGTGTCAGCCTTCAAACCAAAGGGTCGCAGGTTCAATTCCCAGTCATGCACACACCTGGGTTGTGGGCCAGGTCCCCAGTAGGGGGTGTGCAAGAAGCAAACACACATTGATGTTTCTCTACCTCTCTTTCTCCCTCCCTTCCCCTCTGTCTAAAAATAAATAAATGAAATCTTAAAAAAATAAAGAATACCAGCGCTTGAAAGGAAGGGGAGATAGCTTTATTGCTGATACGGTTATGACAGCTCCATTTTTGCTTTTTTCCTGTACTTCACCCTTTTGGCATCACAGAGACTTTTTTTAATGGCTAGTTTTGTTTTGTCATCTTTGTTAATTTGTTGGGAAAGGAAATGAGGAGTTATGCTTTTCATATGTTAGAGAGATTGACGGGTCCAGGCTTGCGCAACATGGAGTGAGAAACTCACAATGGTAAACTCTTGGATGTCTGACTTCTTTTTAAATTTTTAAATCTGAGGTTCTCGTATTCAAAGATTAAAAATCTACTGTAATTTTATACCTTACAAGATCAACAACTTTAAGGCTCTGTGCGTACCTAACACTTTTTCTCTCAGGAGCTCCTTTTGTAGACATGATTGCATTCATTCTTGAGCGGTAGGTCAGACTTCAGTGTTATCACCATTTCTGTTCAGAGACAAGGCAACTGAAGGTTACCTCAGATTCACATGTTAGGCTTAGAAGTAAGGAAGAGTTTGTGGACTCTCTTAGGTCATTGGGTACCCTGTAAATCTACACCTAATCTTCAAGCTTTTGATATGTTCTAGACAATCTCTTGCTGCCATATTTGCATAATACATGTCAAGATTTTATAAAGAGAAGATTACCTGAAGATCAAAAGAAGTTAAAATAAATGATTTTGTCTTCTCTTGCTTCCTTAATATTTCTTTATCCCTTTCCCTGTTAAGTTTATCTAATTGTACTTCACTATTGAAAATACATTCAAGATTTGATGTCTGATACCTGGTCAGTATACATATAGAAGGCATGTTTCTCTTTTCCTCTCTCTCTCCTCCTCTTCCTCTCTCTCTTCCTTTCTCTCTAAAATCAGTAAACATATCCGGGAGAGAATTTAAAAAACTACAAACACACGCCCGAGCTACTGGCTCAGTTGGTTGGAGTGTTATCCCCGTACACCCCAAAAGGTTGCGGGTTCAATCCCAGGTTGACATGTGTATGGAAGGCAGTTGATCAATGTTCCTTTCTCACATCAGTGTTTCTCCCTGGCTCTCTCTCCCCCTTGTCAGAAGATTGACGCAAGGCATCCTGGTTCAGTGCCAAGTTCATTAAACTTCAGTGTTACATAACCTTGCTGCCATGTTATCCTGGGCTTTGTGACTGAATTATATTAAAAAGCAAACTAATGGCAAGAAAAATATTCATTAAGATTGATAGTTAGAACTTGATCTTGGTAATATCCATACTTTTTAAGATGGTTAAATTTTATTAAATATGTAGTATGAATGCTTTAGGACAAAGTTGTGTTATTATTTTGGGATATAGCTTGTTATTACATATTCAAAGTTGGGTTCTTATATAATATTAACATTATCAACCTCATTTATAAGGTAGAACTTGCAGAGGCTGAGATATCTATTTTTATTCATATTTAGTGCTCCTTTATAATACTGTAGAGAGGAAATAAGGGACAGCATTTTATAAAATGGGAAGTTTATTTTTTCCGTTTGTAAGATGAGTGCCAGGGTACAGAGAGGAAGAATGGTGGTGCATACCGTGAGGTCTCTTTGATGATGATAACCCAGGACTCACTGACACCCAGTGGGAAGGTGGTTGAGTTAATACACCTAAATACACTAGGTGGTTAATGTATGAATTAAAGTAGTGAGGTGTGCTTTTCTTTGTTAAAGATTACCTTAATAAACAACATACCATATTGGGTAAATGCCAGAGAGGGTCATTCTTGAGTTTTTCTGCTTTTGGTTCTAAATAAGCTCACTTACTGGGTTTATGTTTATTAAATAATGAATTTATTTATTAAAAATACAAGAATATCAGATAGAGCTATCAGCTCTGAAGATTTCTGGCAGTGGATATGACCTTGTGGAAATTAACTGAAAACACAAATGATTTAACAAGAAAAATTAAAAACATGAGATTAAATGTCTTAACTCTATAATGTAATTCTAAATGTTCAAGCAATTTGCTGATGCATAGCTATTCCCAGTCATAGTTTAAATTTTGCAGATAATCTCTTCATCAGGGAAAAGCCTTCTTGGCTCTTAAGTTTAATAAGCAATTCCAGAAATTCTGGTGGTTATCCATACTGCTTGTTCTGTTTTGTTGCCGTTTCTTCTCACGCAGAAATGCAATCTGTACTGCCCGGATTCTCTGCCAGACTGGACTGGACTTCAGAGGAAGCCAGCTATCCTCAGGACGTATCAAGGGCAACACCTTTCCAGATGACTTTTGAGGCAGGTTTTGTTGTGGGTCTATAAATCACTGATGTTTTGATTCTTATTTTTGTATGTCACCTAGGGAAAAAATGCCTGGGTGAATCACAGTTCCAAGTCAAATATAATAAAGCATTGACTCTCAAACTTTCCTGCACAGATTTTAAATCACCTGGGAGCTTCTAAAACACTAATATTTGTGTCCCACTCCAAAAGGTTCTGATTTAATTGGTCTAGGATGTTGGATTAGTCTGCATGAGCTGCCATAAAAAATACTACAGGTCGGGTGGCTTAAACAACAGTAATTTACTTTCGTATACTTTTGGAGACTAGAAATCCAGGATCAAAGTGGCTTGTCACTGTTTCTTTTCATGGTCTTTCCTCTGTACATATCTGGAGAGAGCTGTCTGGTGTCTTTTCCCCTTCGTGTGAGGATACCAGCTGTGTCAAATTAGGGTCCCACCCTTATGACCTCATTTACTCTTCATTACATCCTTAAGGCCCCACATCCGAATGGCATGGCGGGCTAGGCTTCAACATGTGAAATTGTTTTTAAGATTTTATTTATTTATCTTTAGAGGGCAAGGGAAGGAGAGAGAGAAATAATCATGTATGGTTGCCTTTCATGCATCCCCTGCTGGGAACTGGCCTGCAACCCAGGCATGTGCCCTCACTGGAAATTGAACCGCGGTTGGTTTGCAGGCCCACCCTCAATCCACTGAGCTACACCAAGGCTCAACATGTGAATTTTGAGGGATACAATTCAGTCCATAACAGGTGTCAGTTGGGCTTTGTAATATTTAAAAAATCTCAATGATTCCTAATTTGCAGGTATGTTTGAGAACCACTGAAACACACCATTATTTAAATTTGGACCTCCTGAAAAAGAAAATAAAAATGGATTCCCAGTGCAGATCCTATTTGGATACATTTTTTTATGTTGGTTTACAGATTTTTATTGATTTATTTGTAGCCCAGATTTATGAATGACAGCTGAATTCTACATTTCCTTTAACAATTATCCAGTCCTCTGTCTTTCCTTCCTTTGAGATGGTAGAGACATAAAGAATTAGAGTACCTTAAACATTCTCCCAAGAAACACTTGGGAGGACTTCTCCATATTCGAACAATTATATGCTCCTTCTAAAAGGAATGTGGACAACAGATAGCCCCTGGCTGTGCCTTATCTTATTTAGGGGAACTGAAGGGTAAACAATCTGGAACAATTAATGGTTAGTCAGCTCTGAACTATTAATGTGAAATAGCAGTAAAAAAGCCGATGCCAGTGAACCAAGGAAAGCAGTTCTAGAAAAGGAGAGCATGTGCTTTAACCAGTCTAAACAAGCCGTGATTCTTATACCTAACATTTATATATTGTTCAAGCCTCCTGGAAGCTCTATGAAGTGGATAGGACAAGGATTATCACCCTATTTTATAAATAGGAAAACTGAGATTCAGAATTTGAATGACTTTCTGAAGGTCCTACAAAAGTTAAGTGACAGAATTTGAACCAGTCTTACTTATTAATCAATGAGTAATGAATGGATACTGCCGTTTCAGTAGCCATTCATTCAGAAGTTTGTTTTTGTTCTAAGTTGGCCTCATTATACTAGAAGGTACAGAGTTCCAAAACATGTTACTTGATCCCAAGGAACTTGAAATCTAAAGGAAAATGTAGAAAATTCAACACAGTGTAATATGTGTCATGAGAAAGGTAAGCACTGAATGCTGTGGTATGGAGCAAAGGTACCTAAGCCAGTGGGAAGGGGTCAAGATCTAGAGGTCTTTTTAAAATTTTTTAAGAGAAAAGTTTTTATTCACTCTCCAAGAAAGGCGAGGGGCATAGTGTGGAGAGAGACACCAGCCTAGAGGCCTTGATGAGGCTGAAAAATGGTTTTTCTGGGTATAAGGGGTTCAGAAACTTGAAAGAATAGGAAGTTGTCAGGGTGATAAAGTTTCTCTTGTCCCCCCACCCCCGCCATTAAAGCAGTGTTTCAGGAGAATCAAAATGAGCATTTAGAACACAGATAATTTTAGTTAATCAAGGTAGCCACTGTTAATGTCTTGGTATATAGCTTTTCACATAAGAGCGGGCCCTTTCAGTGTAAGGTTTCCAGAATTGCACAGTTCCAAGCTGTGGCTCTGGAAATAGGTGGACGGAAATGAGCGGAAGTCAAGACCTTTGAAGCTGAAGAGGCCAAGGAATTGTGGACTAAGTTGTTGCTTAGACTAGTCAACTACTTGGATGTGGAAATCTGTCAAGGCGATGGCAGGACTTGGAGTGAGGAGGAGAGCTTAGTAGCCAGGAGTCAGCCGGTGATGGATGAAGAAAGTTTGTAAAAGACTAGTGTGACCTCAGAGGAACAAGGATTTCTTGAAAGCGTTTGTTCCATTATGTCTCATTATCTCTGGTACTGGGCAGCTACTTAAAAGGTATTTGAATGAAGAGAG
Source organism: Carollia perspicillata (assembly GCA_004027735.1). Taxonomy (NCBI): domain Eukaryota; kingdom Metazoa; phylum Chordata; class Mammalia; order Chiroptera; family Phyllostomidae; genus Carollia; species Carollia perspicillata. The sequence goes on along the minus strand of PVKM010026664.1, from coordinate 4,528 downwards.
TGAGAAGAGAAAAAGAGGAGATTGTGAGATATTTCATTATATATACCCCAGTTGGGGAGAAGGCTCTAGTAAGAAGACTCATAGCAGATATGTAGGAAAAAGCTATAAGAAATCCTGGCCGGGTAGCTGAGTTAGAGCCATCATCTGGATAAGCCAAAGTTGCAGATTTGATCCCTGCTCAGGGCACATACGAGAATCAGCCAGTGAATGTATAAATAAGTGGAACAACAAATTGATCTCTCTCTTTCTCCCTCCCCTGTCCCCTTTTCCTCTCTCTCTCTAAAATAATTTTTTAAGAAGATTTTACTTATTTATTTTAGAGAAAGGTAGGGACGGAGATAGAGGGAGAGAAACATCATATTGTGGTTGCCTCTCGCATGCCCCCCACTGGGGACCCAGCCCACAACCCAGGCACGTGCCCTGACTGGGAATCGAACCAGGACTCTTTGGTTCCCAGGCCCGTGCTCAGTTCACTCAGCCATGCTAGCCAGAGCTAAAATCAATTTTTAAAAAAAGCTATAATAAATGATCCACTGCTTTGGGCATGTGAGGAGAGCTAATCTTAAGGAAGATTGAAGAAAGCTTCAGTTAGGAGAAAAGCAAGGAGTTTTGGTTATTCCAAGTCAGTCCTGCGTCCGTGGGGTCCGTTAGGCTGGATAACATGTCCCTCCAAAAATAATTTGATTTTACAAGTTCTTCTTGACATCTTGATCCATTTTTATATTTATTTTTGCCATAATACTAAATGATAAAATGGGTAGAGATACACATACATGCATACAAACATCTCTGAATTCATACCTAGTGATCTCTGTATTTATCTATTATCTGTCTATTTAAAGAGACAGACACACTGATTGACTTTCTCCTAGAAAATTGTATAAGGCCCATGACTGCATAAGTTTGTTTTTCAAAATAAAAAACAGTTCCCATATTCTATTGTACAATTAGACTTGTTTCTAAAGGTGAAGGCTGAAACATATAATTCAATAGCAGCTCTGCTGCCCAGGGCTGGCAGCATCTATTTTTTCCTGACAACACTTACGTAAATTCACTGCTTCCGTAGGTGTGTCAGGCTAGGGTACTGGGTTTCACACACCCAATTATAAAAGGCTGTAAAAGACACTGCAGTCCATCAGAGTGTGTCTGTCTGTCTGTCGGTCTCAATAATTTATGAGTAGATCTTAAAAGAAGCTATTTGCTTTGTGTTAACTACCCTCTACTGACCTGACATTGGGTCTCTTATCTTCTCAGTCTGGACTAGGTTCCAGTCCTTGTATTTTTTAGCATCTCTTATATGTCTAAGTCATGATACTTTTTACATTATTATCAACGTGATTTATTTGTACTTCTCTTCTACTTAGCTGTGAACTCTTCAGATTGAGATTTGTTTTATTTATCTCTGTAGGCCCAGGTACATAATACGCCACATTAAGTGTTACATGAGTGAATAAATACATATATTCAGTAGTTATAGGTAAGCATTGTCTGTCAGGATCTGTAAAAAGTAATGACAGGTTATGTAATATCTGATTCAGACAGCTACACGCGTAGAAAATGAACATTCTTCGGAGAGGCAGCATGCATAGCGCAGTGCGGGGTCTGGACTTGGTCAGACCTGGGTTTGAATTCCAGTTCTGCCACTTAACCAGCTGTGTGGGACCTTAGGCAAATTAATTAGCTTATTTGGTCTCATTATCCTCATCGATAAAATGGGGGCATTTCCTTCTTGTGTGTAAACTGCTTGTCATGTAGCAGGTGTTCAATAAATGGTCGCTCTCATCATTTTTAATTGTAGCCCCACTCTTGTAGCTACTCAAGGAACTTTCACTTATTTGGTTGTTTTGCTGCCAGATATAATTAGCCCTTTCTGTGATACACCCTATAATCACCAAGGTTACAGAAGTTTGAAACTGCTCCAAGAAGTTGTTTTGGAAGTGTTAAGTACAGAAAATGCTTTTAAGAGACCATTGCTTTTCTGTTCAACATTTTATAATAAAAATTTTTATATGAAGGATGTGACTATAATGTGTGCTGCAGTTACCACTTAATTACCACTATTTATGTGTATGAATAATCCTAGATTTTTTCCAGAATTTTCTAATATTCTCATTCCCTTTTCTAACAGTTTTTTCCTCATTATCCCCACCCATCACACAGTTCTTGATTGCTTTTTCAGTGTATTTATAAAAAGTATTAAAATTAATTCTTTATTAGATATTTACATGTTTCTCTTTATTGTATTATGAGATTTTGAGGTTGGGCCATTTTTCTTTCCTTTAATATGTACCCAGTACGTGGCTCTGTATCCTCCGAGTCATCAGTAAGATCTTACTGATTTTTCCGACTCTGTTTCTTTTTCTCATTCTCTTGGACTTCTCCCTTTTATAGGACACTTTTTCTGACTTTGGTTTTAAGGACACTAAATTAAATATGGGGAAGTAGTTAATACTAAAGCTTTGGAACCAAATTAGGTATCCTTGGGAAAGTTTTTAACCTTTTGGGGACTACTTTTTTCATTCAGAAAATGTAGGTTATAGGAAACTAATAGGGATTTTGCGAGGGATAATGAAGTAATGTAGGTAAGATAGTTTAGCATCATTCCTGGAATAGAGAAAGCCGGTATTGGATGGTAAGTCTTCATATATTTGTAGGGAGGTGTCAGGGTGTATTGGGAAGAGCAAGGACAATTACTTTTAAGTAGACTTAGGGCCACATTCTGGCTCTGTCACTAAACAGCTTAGTGGCCTTAGGCAAGTTGCCTAACTTCTCTGAGCCTCAGTTTGTTTTTGTTTTCAATCAACAAAGAAGGGAGTGTAAATCCTGACCTCCAGGATTGCTGTGAGGTAGTGTGCACGTAGCACCCGCACCATGCTTGCCACAGAGCAGGTATTCACCAAGTGGGATATTATTGTTTCCACGTGCATGACATATCTTTAGATTAATTGTTTGATCTTTAAAATAGTTCTGTGAGGTAAAAAGGGTAAGTTTTATGCCTCTTTTGCTGACTAGGAAGTAAGGTCCAGAGCAGTTAAGTGATTTTTTTAAATCATAGATACTTCAGTGATCTTTACAGAGATAATGCTGGAACACAGGTCTTCTGGCTTTTGAGCTTTTTGCTTTACAACTTTTCTCTAAAAATAAATGTTTTTTATAAAGCTAGGTTTTTAATAAAAATAGGTTTCTGTCAGTGTCTGCTCCTTTGACTGCATTCATATTTTTTTGAAAAGATTTTCTTTTTTTTCAGAAGGGGGAAAGGGTAGAGAGAGAGAGGGAGAGAAACATCCATGTGGGAGAGATACATCAAGACTGCCTCTCACATGCTCCAGAGGGAGACCTGGCCCACAGCCCAAGCATGTGCCCTGACCAGCAACCTTTTAGGTTTGCAGGCCAGCGCTCAATCGCTCAATCCACTGAGCCACACCGGCCAGGCCCACGCATATTCTTAATACAAATTGACCCACATTGGGATAGTTAAGTTAAGACAGAGTTACTCTTCTCAGCTCCAGACTGAATTACTTTTAAATTAAGTTTGTTCCAAACTTAATTGAACAAAGTTTGGACAACAGAAGATGAACAAACTTAAGTTTGTTCCAAAAGGTGGTTTTGAGATTGTAGGTTTCACTCTGATCATTGTTCATGTGTCTCCCGAAGCTCCACGAAATAAGTATATTAACCAAAGAAATGATGGCTATTAGATTCCCTTTTTTGTCCAATTTTTAGACCCAAAGATGTTTCCCTTCAATGTCTGCAAAGCTTTTTGGAGTGTTACTTGTATAGAAAGAAATACCATAATTTGATTTGTTTGTACTTTTGGGTTTGTATATGTGTGGTGGATGTTGTGTTGTGTTGTCACAGGTTGATGAAAAGCCCAGAACTTTGGTGACAGATAGTTGGGTTATAAAGAATTTTTTACGCAAGATTGTCATGGTGCACCCTAAGGTAAGCTGTTCTTTTGCACAATAAAGATTCTTTTATTTAAGTCATGTTTTCAAGAGACCTCTACTCTGTAAAATATGGAATTATCTGGTTAGTTTTCTTCTAATGACATGATTACAACTTTTAATATTGAGTTGATTTGGTTTCTGTGTCCCTAAGGCAGTCTTGATATGGGTCATGTGACATAGTTGGGAGTCCTTGGATGTTGAGAGAGCTCTCTTTTGGGTTCTTATTTTCACTTCTTTACTGTTTTATTGTATCATTTTGGGTAGCTCTTTTTCCTCCTTTGTGTTTCATTTTCCTGTTAAACCTGGATGATGAACCTTGTTGATTATCTCCTTTTCTAAAATGACAGTAAGAGAAAATAAGGAAATTTTGATAAAGAACCTTGAACTTTTAGGAGCAAAATTTTTATTATCATCTGTAGTTAGATGTATTTATAAAGATGCACACACAGCTAAGTGTGCTGTGTAGCTTTCCCCTTTTTTTCACTCGTTGCCTTCCTACTTCTTTTGTTGTCAGCAGGGTTCAGTGATTATTTTTTGTCAGTCACGATTCTAACTGTCCTCCATGCACTTACTCATTCAAC
>PVKM010026663.1:0-19104 GCA_004027735.1 Carollia perspicillata | reverse complement strand
CTATGCGATGAAGAGGGCAGCGTTCTGGTGGACAGTTAGCTGTCCCTGCCACAGAAGGTTACAACTCTGGCTCCCCCAAAGGCCACTCGTGGGATGCTATTTAATAACGAGGTGATAATGAGGGGTGTCAAGATGGTTCAGAGAAGTTTTTAAGAGCATGACCACATGTGTGCCAAGGGTCCAACTGTGATACCCCTCCCCCACTCTTCTGGCTGGTTACCTTTTGGAGTCCTGTTCACCTCGGTGCCCACCTGATCATCTGGAAGACTTGAGCTCCAGGCGGCACTTTCTGGGCCCCACCTACTTATATCTTGCCCCTGTCCATGCATCTACTAACACTTTCTGTTGGGCTGTCTCCTTTGACGGGAAGACTTCCAGCTTCTGTTAATTCAGATGGAGAAAATCCAGCTTCCCTAGTTCCTCATCAGGAGCTGATGCATTACGGGGGTATGAGTTGAAAGACTCCTTCTTTTAAACAACCATCCTTAAAGATCTCACACAGCATGAAAGAAAGATCTACTTGTATTTTTAAAGTAATTTTCAACTCTAAAAGAATGGCTAAATTAAGAAACCCCGGTGGTTTAACTATCACAAAAGATATAAAATTGCAACTGGAAAGACTCTTAAGCAATTGGGATTGTAACCTATTTTTGAAATTCCACTATGTCTTGTTGCTGTCCACGTTAAGGGCTGAATGCCAGGAATTCATACAGTGACTAAGTCTTCATGGTTGTAGTACTGAAGTTCATTTCCTTGTGTGCTAGTGCCCTGTGAATAGAAATGATCGCTGGTTGTGATCTTTGGCATGCTGACTTTTATTTCATCATTGCCCATCTGTTTCTTTATTCTCACATGAATAACTTTGAAATCTTCCCCAGGATTATAATTTAATTTTGCCCCATATCTTCAGTATTGGTTTTACCTGTATTTTGGCATTTCAGAATTAATCAATCAAATATTCTATACGTTGTATCACTGTCAATATTTAAGGAATAATATTAGATTTCTAGCTGATAGCATGTCTTGCTTTTGAAACCATCCCCCCCCCCCCCCCCCCCAAATGCAGGAAACTAGTCAGAGGACAGTCAGTGAAAATATCTGTAGGTTACCACACTGGGAAGCTCCCCCTGCCCTTCTTGTGCACTTCAATACACATAAATGAGAAAAACCAAATTAAATTAAGTTTATAACCTGCAGTATGTTGCCACAGACTCCAATTTTTAAACTTGTATAATTAACTGTGGTACTCATTAACTTTACAGAATCCTTTTAAGTGTCGTTACTTAACCATAGCCTCATGCTAGTTAATTATGGAAAATGTAAGGCAAAGGGTTTTGGGCTTTTTTTTTTTTTTGTTAGAAACATAATTCATTCAGGTGCCTTAAAGCACTTAACATCCTGAGTGTACAAAATTAGCTGCACTTGTCAGATAATTTTCAAGCCAGATGTTAACAATGAGCACGTGGAGGCTCCTCTGGCTTGGATGGGGGCCGGCTCTGAGAGAGCATGGTTCGTCGAAACCGTGGGCTGCTCCGTCCCGGCAGGAGAACTCGCGGAGGACAGAAAACGCTAATCTGCTGCTCCCTGAAATGAAAGTTTAGAGAACAAAACGACAGGAACTGTCCCACTGTGGGGATGATGGAGCTCACCTACTGAGGCGGACCGCCAGGCGGGATCATTTTCCTAAGTATCATTTTAACCAGGAAAATTGATGCCACGCAGCAATGATAAAAGGATTCACAGGAGGTTTTTAAAATTTATTGTTGTTGTTTTAAAGAGTAGCAATTTCTGAAGCCATGCTGAGATGCAGTGGATTAGAAGACAGAAAACCTGAATTCTAGACCAAGTGTGTAACATTGCATCCTAAATGTGGTTGCTCTGAGAATCGAAGGAGATAATGTATCTGGAAGTGACTGGTTTGGGTACCAGATTCAGGAACCTTTCAATGATGGCATCTGTTTTTGGAAACTCTAAGGGTGGTATCCTTTGATGGTGTCGCTGGGGTTGATCTGCTGTGAATTGTACTTAACTGGACATTTGCATCACTTTGTGCTTCTGAATATTATTTTAAGAGGGAGGTCTCTTCCTTACTCAATATTTTGTCTACCTCATTGTAGACCAAAATGTTCTCAAAAATAGTTTTTTGGACCTTAATTGAGTAATTGGGTTTCAAATGGAAATAAAGTTGTAGCCCTGACTTTGTTTTCTCCTTTGTACTGTTACGTAGGCGAGACTATTCAGGGAAGGTGGGAAATTGAACTTTGAAAACAAGAACTTTAGAAAACCCAAAAGAATGTGGACTAGGAAACAAAAATATATAATCAAACAAGCCCTTTGACATTCCTTGAAATGATATAGTTCTCTCATACTTCTGAGTTTGTGGACCCCCTCAAGATTTATTCATTATCACTGGATTTGCAAGCAGTTGTGTGGAACAGAGAGCAAAGAGAGCGTTGCCCTTTATGGTCTCAGTTCACTAATTTATTTTATGTATTTTGCTGCTATTCTGAGCCAATCTGGTTTCATAGCCTTGCAGTCGAAGTAAGTGTTACCATGTAGCAGTGCATTAGGCAGACTAACTGAGAAAATGCCTTTTGATAGAGGGGACGGTGCAGAGCATTAGTGAGTTCCTGTATAGAGAATAGATTCTCCCCTGTTTCCAGTTTTGAGGCATTTGGAAGTTCCAAGTTGAATCTAACTGGGATGAGAGAGAGCAGGAGGAGAGAGCGAAAGTTTACATGCCCACAGTCCACCAGCAGGTATTTATTGGGGGTTTGCTAATCACCAAATCACATGCCACAAATGATGGAAATCAGTAAGACAAAAGGGGCAACAACTGTAGCATGTGTCATCAGCACTTGCGCCGGCAGGGCCCTTAGTGGAGCGCTGTTGGTTTGCTCGCTTATTTGGTGCATCAGCCCAGGGTGAAGATGTTACCGCCTCCATAGCACTTGGGAGAAAACTGAGACGTGGCAAAGTGACTTGGTCAAGGTGACCAGAGTGATGCGGGGAAGAGGGAGATTTAGACTTCAGATGCCCCTTCTGCTCCGCTGTGCCCCAGGGGATTGTCCTGGAGGGTGTCAGCAGGACTTCGTCTGAGGCATAGGCCCCGGAGGCCAGCGAAGGGTTGAACCGTGTCTGAGGACAGCTTTTTCTCCGCACACAATGGGGCCGGCGTCAGGCAGTATCGTACCGGAGGCGTAAGTGGCCCCGATCCCAAGTTTCGGAGCTTTCCACTTCCCTCCTTGTCTCTTCCTGCAGGTCCTCTGCTCTGTGCAGTAAAAACAGAAAGGGTTGGTGTCAGGCGTTATATGAATAGAGTTTTAGTCCCTGCGTTGCCTGCCTTTTGTTCTTTCACTGTTTTTATTTTAAGAAATAATGCATGCACAGAGCTGAATGTACTTACAAGTACAACCAGAGGCAGCAGGCCCCACCCCACCACTCCTGGGCCCTGAATCCCACTCCCCTGAGGCAAATACTCTCAACTGTTTTAGTCATTTCTTTTAGTGTTCTCTCCCCACCCCTCAATAACAGGCCTACACAGCTATATCCTTATTTACACGTTTAATTTTAAGCATTGTCTATGAACTTCTCTCCATGAAAGTGGAGGATTTCGTTCTCACATCTCCTACACAGCTCTTCTTCGAGTTCTCTTGTAAAAGCCATAATAGTCATAATCTTCAGGGAAATCAGTGTCCCGTGTGTACAGTGTCACCTGCTGCCCACAGCTGAGCCACCTGTGTGTTACAGTTCCATTCCTCTTCTCCTCCATCTCTGCAATTTCCTCAACGCTTTCGGTATTCATTAGGATGGGCTCTACTCCTGAAATAAAGACCAGCGCAGCGGTGGCTTGGGAAGACGGAGTTCCTTCCTGTCTTGTGCAACAGTGCGGACCAGCAGGCCAGAACCGACAGGACGGCTCCAGGGGCGGCCACCCAGAAACCTTGTCTTTTGTTTACTGTTCTGCCAGCCTTGACACCGGGCTTCCCTTTCTGCTCCCAAAACACCCCTCCACCCTGACGGTCACGTCTGCTTTCCTAAAAGTGGGAAAGGGGCAAGAGGGGGTGGAGAGCACAGAAGTCGCAAAATCATATCTCCCTGGCCAAAATTTAGACTCGTGGCTGCAAATAACTACATGGAAAGTTGAGAAATAAGTCTCATGATGACTTATCAAGCTTCCGTGAGGAAGAAAAGTGGGTGAAAACAGGGACTCATAAGTAAAATATGAGTGAGGTAGATTTTCTTTCATAGACATGTAGGCACTCTGGAGTGATGGGTCATTTCTCAGGAAAGCCCGGTTTCGTGCCTTCTCTTTGATGTTCTGCTGGTGTTGCTCCATAGCTTCCCTGTGAGGCGGCCTAAGCCCTCATTCATGTTTATCATGTGTTGGGGGAAACTGTTTGGGAAGAACACCTGTTACAGAGAATGAATATATTTTCTCTGCAAGGAAAGTAAGCATTAGCCACTCCGTAATAGACTGGGGCCATATCTTCTGAGATGCCAGTCGAAAAGATGAGTCACAGAATGTATAAACCAGGTGAGGACCCTCGAAATCCTCGCAGCAGGAAACTGGTGCTGGAAACCCTCTGGGAGTGGTGCAGGTGGCTGAAGGCGCTGACACGCACCAGAGGCTCCGAGACAGAGGGGTGTCCTTCAGGCTCCTGTGTCTCAGGGAAGGGCTCTGGTTCTGGGAGGCTATACATCAAACCCTTCAGTAGGAGGCACTTAGCCACTTGGGAAAGTTACCCAAGCAGAGTCCTTTAAAAATACCTTGGTCTTGCCCTGACCCGTGTGCCTCAGTGGGTTGGGAGCATCATCCCGCAGACTGAGAGGTTGCCAGTTGGATTCCCAGTCAGGGCACATGCCTGGGCTGCTGGTTAGGGGTGTGCAAGAGGCAACTGATTGATGTTTCTCTCCCACTCTTTTCCCTGCCTTTCTCTCTCCCTAAAAATAAATCAATAAAATGTTTAAAAAATAAAACAAAACACCTGAGTCTTGTGGGGGTTTCATTTGGATGAGTGATACGTGGAGGAAACATAGTTTTATGAGTGATTTTGAATGGAGGATTATATTACAGAGTGGGAGAAATGTTTACCTTATTACATCAAGTAATATTTGAGGCAATTTCATTAAGTGTTAAGAATTATTAGGTTTATTCTGCCATTTTGGGGAAGCAGTTCTATTTCTCAAATGGAAAAAGACAAGGTGGATGTATTTGCTGTGTGTGTTTTGTTGTTGTTGTATAACAAAGTCCTACAAATTCAGTGGCTTAAAAAAAGTCATTTTATTTGTTCACAGCTCTGTAAGCCAGAACTGACATGGGGTACCTGCGTTCTCTGTTCAAGATCTCGGGAGGCTGCAAATTGTGGGCTGTGCTGAATTCCTACCTGCAGCTCAGGGACCTCTTCCGAGCTCTCATGGCTGTTGAAGCATTCGGTTATTTGTGGATGGAGAACTGAGGTCCCTGATCTCTTCCTGGCTGTTGCCTAGGGGTTGATCTGAGCTTTGTGAAGTTGCTCTCAGTCTTTGCCTGTGACCATCCCTGTCTTCAATGCCAGCATTGGAGAATCTCTCACGTCAATTCTCTCTGACTTTAGGAAGGGTCCTATTCCTTTTAGAGATTTGCCTTAAAAAAACAACAACTGATAATTAACTTGATCATGGGAGTATAGTCCATCATGTTCATGGCTGATCCAGAGTCAAAAGGAGAAAGTTACAAAAGCCATGCGTACCAGAGGATGGGACCGTTGGAGGCCATCTGAGCACTCTGCCACCGCAGTGGATTTCTGTGTTAGGAGGGTGCCTCTGGCAAAGTAGGAAGGATAGATTAGAAAGGTATGAAGATATAGGCAAAAGGTGCCGACTCGTGTACCAACTCCAGTCACGTGGCACTGAGAGTACACCAAGGTGGAACCATCCTCATGATGGAGTGACAGAGGGGAGAGGCAGGACAGGCACTGTGCATGTCCCACCCTTGACTTCTAGGGTGTGTCCACACAGTCCTAGACGTAGACAGTGTTAGCCTGAATCAGAGTAGGCTCAACAAGAGTGGAGCCTATGCGGAAGATTCCACACCATGAGGCTGGGATTGACCTTGGATGAGGAAATCGGAAGGAGAAATGGAGATTCGCACAGGTCATCTCAGGCAGTCTGACTGAGGATCTGGGATATAAGGGCAGGTTCAGGAGCCCGCAGAGGAAGGAGTCTGATGGGCCAAAACATCCTTTTCAGCAGAAGCTAATGTGCATGGGGTGACTACAGAAATTTCTAATACAAAAATAAGAGTGTGAGATGGTGCCCATATTTTGTACAGAGGCCATGGTCAGCTTGCCAACTGTGTTCCTCCTCTTGGGCCCCCACTGCTCTTCGTGTGTGTTTCTCCTCTTCGTGCCCTTAGATGTTCTCCTCTCTTGGCCCAGGGAAGAGTTCTTTTCTCCTTCTCCACGCAGGCTAGCTCCTGAGCTCTCCGCTTTAAGTAAGGCACTCAGTTACCGGGAGTGTGCAGTGCACACTCCCACTCTGTTCTCCATTTCACATCCCGTGTCTTTATCTGCCCCAGTTCCCCGTCGTTGTAACTGCTGGCCCTCTGGGTCCAGAATTTAGGAGAGAATGTAAGGGCTGGCAGGTTTTTTTTTTTTCTGTAAGCTTTTACTTTTGATTAACATCAGTATTTAAAAGAAATCTCTGATTTCACTGCCTTGGTGAAGGGGAAATATAATGACAAGTATCACAGTATTAGCAAAATGGCTTTATTTACATCATTAACATTTGTAGCCCTTTCCCACTTGGAGCTTCCGGGAGGCCAGTGAGATTAGCTTGCAATAAAAAATAGAAAGCTGCAGTCACAGCAGCAAACATTATTTAAGCATCTGCTCTGTGCCAAGTCATTTGTATGAAGGCAATAATGGTGACGTTTAAGCAAATGGCCTCTGGAACCAGAATGCTTGGGTCCAAGTCCCAATTTTCAACTTTCTAACTACAGGGCACAAATAAAACCCCTTCATTATTACAAAATCTTTTATTACAAAATCATAACCATGTCATTCTGTAATACAGCAATATCACACTCAAGCACACCATATAATATTTTAGATGAACTGCTCCAATTAAAACTATAAATCATTACACATATACTATCACCCTGCCAACCACACCCAAGCACAGGCGTTACTTCCGCCAGACCCTGTACATGGTCTTCACTGAGTTGCTTACCCTTCTGGGTCTCCGTTTTCCTCTGTGTGAGCTGAGGATAGCAGTGCTCATCTCCAGAGTTTTCTGCAGGTGATAAATGACACTACTAAATACATGTTTAATGCGATTATGTACATACATCACAATATTCACACAATTCACACAATTATCCAGCAAGATAGGGAAGGTTTTTCCTTTTATCAGTGAGAAAACTAAGAGATGTTAAAAAAAAAAACCCAGTTTGTCAAATATCTCAGAATGATAAAGAAAGTCAAGTTTCCGTTTGAATCTTAATGAGTGCTTCAGGTGACCAGACCTCTTCCACTCTGCCCTGATCTCCTGGCTTTATCCCCTATGTGTGTATTAAATGCATATGATTGACATAAAAATAGATATTTTTTCCCCTGAATGATTCTTCTGTGCCAGATGTAATTGAAACCTCTCTAACACAGTGTCTAATGCATAGGAACTCCACAAATGGTGTGTGGTTGTAATTATTTCCTATTTCACCAGGAGCTATTTCTCGGTGGATTTGGTCAACAGGGAATATTTACACTTCATGCTTATTTTCTTATTTTACATTTATATTTGATAATAGAACAACTACCTGTAGTGAAATAGTAGGCCCCCAGCTACAACAGGGGGCCTTTGTCCGTGAATAATGGACAAAGAGATGAAAATGTCCTTTATTTTCTTCTTGGTTCTATTGGAAATAACAAGAAAAATTCAGACGTATTAGATTAAAAAAAATCTCAGCTCCTTCAATAACACTGAAGGTCATTTGTAGATATTTTTAATTTACTTTTTATGGTGTACAGTTCTATACATTTTAACACGTGTACAGGCTTGTGTAAGTACCACTGCAATCAGAATACGGAGCGATTCCATCACTCCAAAGAGCTCCCTCAAAGGTCACGTTGTAAATGAGTCTTCAGAAAAAAGGAAATAAAAAGGTTAAACTCAGAGATACAGGAAGAAATGAGACATTTATTAAAAAAAAGATTAAAAACTTGAACAAAATCTGAAGACCTGAATTCTTCTCCTGATTCTATGTCATTTTGTGGGCATTCTTAACTTTGTTAAGTCCCAGTTTTTTCATCTTTAGAACAAAGAGGTTAAGCTAAATGCGTCCTACAATTCTTACTTCATTTCAAATTCTAGAATTATGATTCTATGTCGAATCACATGACCCCAAAAGCTTTTCAGAAAGAACCCTTTCTTGAGTTTCTAAATAAGTATATTTTTCCATTCCTTTCTTAGATCTACCCATATGATCTGTTTCTTAGTCTACCCATTGGAAAGATTACTGCAGCCCCTGAAGTAAAGAAGATCATCTCTTCTTGCCTTCCCGCTGGAATGTGTGATTTGAATTATGGTTCCGTCGTGATGACATTTTGTCATCTTGCTACTTACTTATATGTGATATTTTGATTGATAAATTCTAATAATTTTTTGGTGGCCCACCTTCCACAAAGAATGAAATCTGAGGAATGACGAGTGACCTGAGAAATGCCAACTTCGGAGCCGCTCTCTCGACGGCACTCCCTGGGGGTTGCGACACTTTGGCGAGGCCAGGTGAAGGACAGCGCGTCTCCCGCACCCTGCGTTTCTGTAGGATTTACGTGTGGCTGGCTGTTTTAATAGATGCTTTATTCGGGGCCCTGTGCCCCTTGCATCTGTGCTGTTTCCTGTGAACTCCAGGAGACGCGGTGCTTGGGAAGCAGACCCTCAGTGCCTGGAAGAGCGCCAGCTTGTTTGTTTATCGTTTCACGGGCTAAACTTGATGAAAGTAGTGGCAGGGCCTTCCCTCATTCTGTCACCAAAACTCATTTCTCCTGATGGCCCTTCAGCTGCCCCCTGGTGTGACGATCTGGCTTGAAGGTGGCCGGCCCTCTGCTGTGAGCCACTCCCTGGTAAGGTGGGGCCTTACCACGCTACCAAGAGTCCTTCCTTATGGGTGAAGTATGGTTCCACTCGCTTCACCGGGTGCGTGGGAGGATGGCAGGAGCAGTGAACAAACAGGCAGTATCAAGAGAGCTTAGGAAAGAGTTGGCTCTTTAAGAAATGTCTGTCTTATTCCAGAGAAAATGAGTATCTGTGAAATTAGGATGGTAGGTACAACGAAGCAGATGATAGTTTTTATGAAGTCATCAGCACAATGGATGTTTATAGGTGATACCCTAGATAGCTTTTTGGGGGGAAACAGTTTGGATCACAATTTTTATCAGCAATGAAGCATTTTGGAGACCGTGTTCATTTCAGGTCCCTATCAGTGAAGTGTAAACACTTTGAATGAATATGATATCTAACAATATGAAGTTAAGTGTGATAATATTTCAGAAGAGAGGGCAAGAGAAGTAGCCAGAGAGAAACAGGGGAGAAAGCTGGGTTCTGTCTTTTAGGATAAAAGCACGAATCTACTTATGCACACACAATCCTATACTCATAGACCTCTGTTCTGATTAAATTGAAACACTCAGCTTCATTTTTATGACTTTTTCATGGCAAAGCTGTGCATTAGACAGGACCTGGATGGTGAATTAAGTTAGCCTCTTACTAATTAGTATGCAGCCTAGGGGATCTCTGACCCTTCACACAGTCTCACAGCCTTAATGTTAATTACATCAAGACACTATCAGAAAACCGTGAGAAGCTTTGATGGGGGAATGTATCTGGAGAGGTGAGCCACAGAGGAAGAATGAAGGAATGGGGTAGAAAGGAAATACAAATTCAAAGAAAGGAAATCTTGATGTCCAGTGAGAAAAGACAATGCACAAAGCAAGATTTGAACTTCCTTTGAAGCATAGATGGGATTTTGGAGGAAGGAAGAAACAGAAGCTCTGAGGAGTTGATCAGGACCCGTCTGAAGGTGAGAATATGGTTGCATTTTGGTAAAGGTGGAGGTTGGGGACAGCCAGGAGAGGCCTGGTGGGACCAGGAAGTGTGAGGTTGAAGTTGGTGATAATAGCCTTGGCTGGAGAGGTGGGATGTGGCAAAGATAGAGAAGAGCTGAAAGCAAGGGTATTGGCTCTGGACGCTGTGGTCACAGGCGGCCCCTGCTGATTCTTGGTTGGCGAGGGTGCGACTGACCTGGCCTTTCAAGACACTGAATCCTGGAGGGTGGATCAGACAGATGGAGAGTGACAGTGGAGAGCAGGGGCTGCTGCTACTATAACCTAGGAAGTCCACTCATATTTACCAGACTGGCTTTGAGAGCAATGGGTGGAGGATTATAGGGTATTCAGAACAGAAAAGCTAATTGGAAGGTTCAGGAGGCTTGTAAATTCCTCATACTCCAGAATGTTGGCGTCAGAAAATGAGATTCTTTTAAAATTCCATTTATATTATTGTGTTAGACTGCAATCTGTTTTCTCCAAACTCACTGTAATGTTGAAGGCAAGAGATTTCCATGGAGGTGAGGGATGAAAATGGGCCCCCTTGTTGGCTCTTGCCTTATGCAAGGGGGTCAAGGAAGGGAAGGAATCCTTGTGGTTCTGGCCTCAAACTTGAAAAGGAAATTTCTGCTTTTATTTTCAGGAATCCAATGGTCAGGTGTTGTAGTCACTGGATGCTAATGGTAGATATAGACACCATTGCAGTTTTTTATAATCAGAAGCAACAGGCCCTCAATGGCTCATTCATTCATCCAAAAAATCAAAACCCCGTCCTCCAACACACTCAACTTTGTAAATGCTCACCTTGCGTCCTGAGGACACAGCGGGAAGTAGTCAGATGTGGGAAGTGTGTGGTGAGGAGTTTCTGGGGGAGCATAAAACCAAGTGAGATGCCGATGCCCTAGGTATGCTCCATGGGTCCCTGTTTGCAGACGGGGCTGTTACCATATGCACCTTAGAGCAGAAGCAGAAGCAGCCAGGTTGAAAAGCAGATTCTCCAGCAACTGAGGGCAATAGTAGAGGGAGCTTTACGTCTTTTCATCCCTAGCAGGTCATATGACTTGAATCCTTCTGAAAGCTAATATATGTTCTTTTTTAAAAAAGTATTATCTCCTCTATGAATTTGTGTGTCTTCTGTACAATCATTTCATAGCACAAGGCTAGTGTCATGCGCAAAGATAAAAATGAAAGTAAATCCGTACACTGAGGCATACTGCGGTGCTAGTTGTAAACTTGTTTTGTTCGTAGACATCTAGAGAACAACCTCAAGGTTTTCTAGCTTTTATTGTGGATCGCATTGGCAGACCAGAATCCAGTGCACATTCTCTGGAGATCAAGAGACTGGAAGGCCAGACCAGTGTTGGTGTCAATCTCAGTGTCAGCCAGGACTGGAACACCTTAGAAACGTGTGAGGCTACATCACACACGTACAAACACACAGACCACATTTATAAATGCTTTATATTAACCGGTAGGCAGTGCACAGAGTGTGGAGTAATAAATAAGCTACCACTACTAGCCTTTAGTAGAGTTTCGTTTGTATATGCTGAAATTGGTAGGTAGCTTTACATTTAAATATAATGCTTATCTGCTTTCTATATACTTCCATGATATTTATCCAAGAGAAGAAATAATGAAATGTATTTTTGTATTGGTAAGGTAGAATTTACACTGCATTAAAATTTGTGTTTTTTCCCTTTTGTTTTTACTTTTTTTAAATTTATAGCCTTTAGAGAGGGGGAGAAGGAGTTGAGAGGAAGAAGGAGAAGGAGAGAGAGGGCTGGAGAGAGAGAGAGAAACACAGATTAGTTGTTTCAATTATTTATGCATTTATTGGTTGATACTTGTATGTACCCTCACCAAGGATTGAACCCACAACCTTGGTGTACTGGGACAGTGCTCTAAACAACCGGGTTTTTAATTTTTATTGAAGGACATGGGATCACTCATGCCAAAATGTTGAATAAAAGATCAGCTTATAATATAATTTTATTATAACATCATATATGTAAAAATGAAAATATTGAATTTATAATGTACTAATCTTAATATACAATTATATAGCTTTATTTTATTTATACTTTAAATGTATTTATTTGTTTGCATTTTTTAGTTTTCTAATTCTTCTACCTTGGGTATAGAATCTCTTGTAAGAAGAAAAAAAGCAAAACTAGAATTTAAAAATATTTTGAAACATCACTTTATATTTTAAAAATTTGCCTCTGGTTTTCACTTTAGATTTATACATATGCCATAAATAGTTGTAACTGTCATTTTCAATACTCCTCATTTTAGAAGTCGACCTGAGTTCAGAGTACACGGAGTTCGGAATCCTTTTTGCTAACGAAACAGAAGCACCGCCAACAGCTGCCTGGAGGAATTTCAGCGCCTTCAAGGCCAGACGGAATGTTGTGTGTGAGAAGATGGAAAAACTCCTTTAGGCAAACATTCTTAAGATCCAAAATATTTGAAAATATGTATTTGAACAGCTGTGTTTTAATCTAATATATTTTTTTAGATTTAGCTGTTTTTGGATGCAGAAAGGCTGTCTTGGCCTTTTTCTGTTTTTTAAAATTAGAATGGTACTTATTTCTAGAACAAATATGCTGTGGAGTCAGAGGCATTTGTTTATCGACCTGTAGATTCTTGTATTTGAAAGAGAGTTCCTTCCCGCGTGGCGGTGCTTTATGGCTGTTGCTTGTTAACGGCTCCTGGTGTCCCAGAGAAAGACACCTGTTGCCTTAGAGACAGACAGTAGATATTTTACCAAGGTGAATGCAAATTGTTAATGAGTTATCACTGGTTCTTAAATGACACTTTTTTCTTACTATTATCTCTTCTGAAATTATCTGAAAAGCTTATAAAATTTATTGTGATGTGTTGAAGAACTGGCAGGAGCCCATCTAGGACTGCAGGGAATGGAGGCACTGGTGCTTTACAAATGTCTCCAGGTGTGCAACCATGGAGTCTGCAGGGCCCAGGGAAGGGCCTCTGAAGAAATCAGAGCCCTGAATTGGGCAGTCAGGCCGGTCCAAATAGGCAGCGTCCTACCGGTTCCCGTATGAGGCGGGCCTTGCCCTGGAGTCCTGATCCCCGCAGTTCCATTGGGCGAAAGTGGAGCAAGGAATTTCTTTTCCTCAGTGCCACCTACATGTTGAGGTTGTGAGGCGTGAATGGCATGATGTAATTCCTCCAGCTCAATACGTGGCTCATCATAATAGCAGATTTTAATGAATAAACAGAGATTCTGGAGCCCGGGCAGGAAAAGGTGTGCCTTGTTTAAGGATAACTGAGATGCCAGCAATTTTGGAGGCTAGAACAGAAAGCCAAAAAAAAATGCTCTGTATCTGTGCAGTTGTGAAGCCAAGAGGGGCATGACTGGGAGTGATCCCTGAGTTGGTACAAATGAAGCCCCTCTTTTATTGGTTTCTGCTTGACGCCGAAGAGGCAACAGGGGCAAGCTTGCCGCGTTAGCTGGTAGCAGAGAGGCCATTCGCTGTTGATCGTGGTGGTTGTTTTAGAAAACATGCACAGTTTTCAAAGTTTAGTGCCTTGGATAAATCCTAAGTAGCTTCACTATAATTATTAAACTACAAGTGTCTAAAAGCTCTGGGGAAAATAATTTAAGTATTTGTTACCGTTATCCTCTGTTGTATAGTAGACCAATCCACCAAGTATTGGTTTACAACAACATGTGATCTGTTATTTCTCACCCTGCGGTGGGCTGCCTGGAAGGTAGTCTGCTGGTCTTGTCTGGGCTCAGTCATTCGAGGGGGTGGCCGGTCTAAGCCAGGCCTGGCCCCTGTCAGGGTGGGTCAGACCAGCTGCTGGAACTGTCCCCCTGAATCTCTTCACATGAAGGTGTTCTCAGGGCACGACTCCATGAGGGCAAAAAAGGAAGCTGCAAAGTCTCTTCAGGTGTAGGCCCCAGACACCACATACCATCACTTCCTCCACATGTTACTATTGGTCCAGGTGAGTCACCTGACCAGTCCAGACTCAAGCAGAGGGAAAAAGGGAAAATGAATTCTACTTCTTAATGGAATAAGTGGCAGAATCTCATAGCTAACAAGCATGGGAGTCACTGCTGTAGCCATTTTAGAAAAGAAAAAAAATAATAGAAGAATCGAACTCAGCATTTTATAAGAAGCTAGGTAGATTTATAACCAGGAAGATGATGCTGGGTAGCCTACATTGGACCAATACAGGGAAAGCAAAGAGCTCCTTCAAATGGCTGTCTAATCGCTTGTACGTTGTCAAGTTGATTGTTTTCCATGACTAGGGAGATTTATGTCCAAGTTTGTCTAGGACTTGTTTATGTCTGCTGGCCCAGAGTAAAAATAAAAATTAACTCCCCTCTCCCTATCAAAATATCTAATTTTGACTAATAAATCTCACATTTACATTAAGTGTAGTTCAGCTATACACTTTGTACTGTGAGATTCTGTCACGCTCTGATAAAAATCACTTCGATGAACCTTTGACCTTTCTGTATAGTGGACACTTTGGTGGATGGGTGTGGCCAGAGAAGGCAAATTCAAAAAGTTCATCATCTCAGGGACTTCTATCACTGATGTATTAGTTTATAGGTGTGAAAACTGTTAGCAGGAAGGTGCCAGGGAACTGAGACTCTTTGTTGGAACTGCCCAGGGATCGATTTCACCCAAGAGCAGAATCAGAAAGAACTAGGCAGAGCCCTGGCTGGGATAGCTCAGTGGATTGAGCATGGGCCTGCGAACCAAAGCATCGCGGTTCGATTCCCAGTCAGGCCACATGCCTGGGTTGCAGGCCAGTTCCCAGCAGGGGACGCACGAGAGGCAACCACACATTGATATTTCTCTTCATCTCTCCTTCCCTTCCCCTCTAAAGGTAAATAAATAAAATCTTGAAAAAAATTACTTAAAAAAAACTTTAAAAAAAAGTATTAGGCAGAGAGGAGAAACCACCAAGATATCAAAGACTCAGTATTCATCTACCTATCACCATAAACTAGGTAATGTGGCAAATCTCACATATTCCTACTTAAAATGTAACTATTTACTAATTATTGCACAAACATACCTAAACTGGCATTTCACATAAAGAAGAGTACAAATAATGCAAAACAGTGACAACAATACAAAAACATAGGGAAGTGATTGTAGCTAAGAGTCGAAGAAATGAAAATGGAGCAATCTTGATAGAGCATTTTCTGAATGCTTCCCTTGTTTTGCTTGCCAGAGTTATAATATCTACATGCCTTTTATAACATGTAATTTGTCGATGAGAGGCAAAATTAAGTGCCTCGATTCTGAAGTCAGACTGTCTGGAAGAAATATGTCTGAAATAAGTGAAGAATATAGACCAGAAGGGGCAGAGTGACATGTCTTGTCATTATTTTCGGTACAAAGAATAAGATCAAAGACAAGAGAACTGAGGCAACAGCTGGAATTATGGGACAAAGAGAAACTTTAAACTGACCAAGAAAGTTTTCATTTTGATGAGAATAGAATTGTTTGATACCTAATAATGCAAGTTTTAATACCTGAAAACAACAGAAAAGGCTATGGGGACTTTCCGAGGTATTATTCAGGGGAATAATCCAAAAGAGTGGGTTTGAAAGCTACTTTACGACACAGGTAATATTCTATTTTATTTTCTCCCTACAAATCCAGCTAGTTCGATAAACTTGCTAAGGGAAATATTTAGTGGATAAATGAATACATCCACACGAAACAGGGATTTCAGCTGACTGAGCTGAGCGTCCTGTGCTGTCTGTACATCCTAGCCTCCTCACAGCAGTCATCGCTAGCTTTTGTTTGCATGTGTGCCTTTGCTCAGGGCTCTGTGTCTGGGAAACCTTTACAGAGGATTTGTGGGAAGTGAGGGATTGGAGGAGAGGAATGGTTAGAAGGGTTGACAGGGATCTTTTCTCTGTTTAGTTCCTGGGACTGGTGGTACCCCGTGGGCAGACGTGCCCAGGAGAGCTCAGAGACTCCCTGGTGGAGGCTGTGGGATTCTAGGAGAAGGGTGAGGTTTCCTAGCTGCGGGGCTGTCCGTGGCCCACGTGCACTGTGTGTGCAGCACCGAGCTGGGAAGAGGAGCATGTTTCCTGGCCCTACAGGGAATCCAGCAGTGCTTCAGCTCATGGAGGGCCAGCAGCTCACAAGCATCTGTCGGTAGGTGACTTGGCCCAGAACAAAGGTGTTCTCACAACTGCTCCCTCGGCAGCAGTGGTGCCAGGTAGGGCCCCTTTCTCTGAGCAGTGTTTGGGCAGCAGGAAGGCTCAGTAGAGCAGGAGAGGAGAGGGAAAATGGCTGAGCTGATAAAGCCCTGTTTCGGAACTCTCAAAAATAATTGATAGAGGTAGGGAGGGTCTCAGAATCAGTGTAATTTTGGCCCAAAAATAAATATGACCCCATTCAGAGGAGGAAGTTGGTGAGGCTAGCTGGAGATGCACGTATATTTAATTTGCTTTTTGGAGGTAAGAAGTAGTGTACAATATTATTCTTATATCCATTTATTCAGATAAAGAAAATGAGGCTTAGATAAGTTCAGATTAAGGGCACATGGCTAATAAACTGGTAAAAGTGAGACTCTAGACATTTAATCTCTGAATATATATATATATAAAATCCAATATAAATGGTAATTCATCTCTGGTTGGGAGAAAACGAGTATATCAACTGAATGTCAGTAGGAAAATGTACACTGAGCAGCCTGCCGGGCTGTTGGTGTGTTGTGACATGGTCATGCAGGCTGTATTGTTCATTTCAGTTTCATAGGGAACTTATGGGAGAAGTTGATTTTTCCCCTGATTTTCACTTAGCACTCACGGATCAACAAGTATAAAGGGTGCCAAGTAGGAAAGCAGCCCGAGGCCTCCCCGAAGTGAGCCAGCCCATGCCCATCTCATAAAGAGGTTTTATTTATTTACTTATTTTCACCAAACTCCCTACCAAAGAGGCTTTTTACAAAAGACTCCTCTTGTCTTTGGCAGACCATGTTCTTTATGGATCGGTTATGCCGCTCTTAATAACTAGTGCTATCACCTTTATGAGTCATCAAATTCTTTTTGGAACATCTCTAGTTCTGAGTGACATACATTTCAATTTGCATCTTTTCCGCCCAGCTTCTCCCCCGCACATGGCAAAATGTTGTTTGAGCGCATTACCTGAAGTTTCACAGGCCTCTGGTTACCTGGGTTTCTTCCTACCCACTCGAGCAGACCTAGGGGAAGCACATGAAAGTCCTTGTGCTTCTTTCTCTTCTGTTTTTGTGGTTTCACTTGACAGCTTTAACAAACGTAGGATGCGAATTCTAGGTCCAGTCTCGGATCTTTCACCAGGAATTCTCATTTTCTTACGTCAGCTGTGCACGGCCTGCAGCTCGCCACGAATGGATCTCTTAGCCGTCAGATGTTTCTGTTTTCGGCAGATTTAGGGACAAGCGTGGAGAAGGTGTGCGCAGCCACTAGGGCCTCTGCAGTGAGGACACACTGGCGGCAGCAGGGTAACGTGTTTGGGGAGCGGCGCAGCAGGTACATCACACACGTGCCAAATCACTGGATATACAGCAGTTGCTGGCTCCCGTCATGCACAGCTGTCGCATGTATGTTTATGTTTTCAAAGTAGGCATTTTCCTCGGTGTGAGTAATGGTCTTTCATTTTAACCCAATTGCGAAAGAGGGTGAGCATCTCTCACATCAACCATTACCTCTGGTAATTTCCTAGTAGCATCCGATGTACTGCACTGTTGTCAACCCCTGTCGATCCGGGCTCAGCTGGTGCAGGAACCACATTGTTGAGGGACTCTGGGGTAATCTCATACAAAGAACAATATGCCTCCACTGATGCCCAATTTAGAAGAATTCTAATGGTTGTTTTCCCATCAGGTAATCAGGAGAAAGGTGAATTACTGGAAATAATTATTATGGAAATGGTACCCATGATGTTGGCTCTCAGTTCTTGAGTTGGGCCAAGAAAGAAAGCAGAGCCAAGAACTCTAGCACAAGAGGAAGTTTATTTAGCACGCAAAGTGAAAGTACACTTGGAGTAAAGATTTGAGCAGGCTGCTTAGAGAGCTGCCTCTGCCTTTCGGAAAGAAACTCGCAGAGGCAGAAGGGAGCCAGCTGGGCTGTGTACACTCAGGAAACGAGTCGCAGAGGCAGAAGGTAACCCAAAATGTCCACTGCTCCCCTGGCTGCAAGTCTCGTGGGGACCCTTATTGCTTAAGAGAAGCAAAGCAAAGATACACACCTGCAGAAAGAAGGCACAGGCATGCTCTAGGGAGAGGATACAAACTGGGATCTTTGTCTTAAGGGTTTATATCTGCTTTTTAAAACCACGAATTTAAGGGGAAGTCTGAGAGGAGGGTCTCAATAGAATATTCATCAGCTCTCCAGGTGTGTCCTCTAATATGCCGATTTATTAAAATGAGTGTGTAAGTTCAGGGTCATGGTCTCTACTGATTGGTCAGTGCTAGGGTGGGGGTGGGGGGTCACTGGTCATTGCATCTGGTCCTAATGTCAGCTATGATGTTCCTTTGTCTGCTTCTCCAGGCCTGGAGCTGAAACACCACCGAGGACTAGATGTTACCTCTATTTTGACCAAAACTCTGTCTCTGGGGTCAACAGACCCGAGGCTGTGTTCTGAAGATCATCTAATGCTGATCAGAACCTCATTGTCCTGAGGCCTTAGTGCTTAAGGGAGTGGACGTGCAGGGGAGGAGGAGGCAGTGAGTCAGGGTGCTGGCTGAGGCCAGTTTCAATCAGCCATCTGTCCCAGTTTCCCCATTCTTCTTGCCAAGAAATTTTTCTAGCTTCTTACAATTCTGCCTCAGAAGGAACAGAATTACTATTTTTTGTAACCCAAAGTTGGTGGGGAATTGTTGTTTGCTGACCTTGGTGATTCAGAAGATATCCTGTTGATCGATAACCTGTTAATCTGACAGGACGTTGGTAACCCAACTTGCCCTTGATTTCCACCAGGACGTGGGAGGCTGGACCTGAGAGACAAGTGCAGTGGAGAAATCCTCTCGT
>PVKM010026662.1:0-19229 GCA_004027735.1 Carollia perspicillata | reverse complement strand
GCACAAGCAGCTCAGATTATGAGTATGATTTCATGAGAGGAAAAGAGAAAGTGGCCTCCTGGGATAGATTTTTGAAAACCACTAAGTTATGAACTTAGTGGGTTCTTCTATATACGACCACATGGGAAGAATCAATATGATGCCAACTCACAGAATCATAAAGTTTCATGAGTGAGAGGGACTTTAAAGGCTATTTAATGTCCTTTTACAGTTAAGGATATAGGCTGTAAGAAGTATGACTCCCTCCCCCCAACCAAAAATCATAATTTGTTGGAAACAGAGGAAACTGAGGCACATAGACAAAGACCCAAACTCCTCAGTAGAGAATGTAAGACAAGTGACCTACGCCACTACGTCTTTTATGCCCCATTTCTCACTTTCTCCCCGCATGCAGCTTCTAGAGCCGTCTCATGGAAGGCAACACGCGCATTCAGACACCTGAGACTTTGCCGATTCTATTTCTTCAGCCAAGAACATTCTTCCTCCTCGTTTCTGCCTATTAAAAGCTACCTTCTGATTCAGATCAAATGCTTCCTTTTCTGTAAACTTGTCCCTGATTCTCCAATAAGATCATTCTAATCTGGGGAAATCTAGAATTATAGTTAAGAACAGATCCGATACTGAGAGGAAACAGAGTATGTGCTTAGTTTTAAAGTATACCTCCCAAGATATTTATCAATTACAAAGAAAAAAATGTAATTTTATGGTAGAGAAATCTAGCAGACACCACCTTAGCCAAGTGTCCAGGATGAGCATCACCAGTGATAAGATACTGACATTAGCTACCCACCGAAATGGTACACTGAGAAGGACACACCAGCACTTCTGTGGTATTTATGCTCCCAAATGCTCCATTCAATTGTGAGAAAACACCAGACAGGCCAAAATTGAGAGGGGTTTTACAAAATAATTGAGAAGTACTGTGCAAAATTGTCAAGGTCATGAAAGAAAAGGAAAGAATAAAGGTGGATTCAGACTGGAGGAGACTAGAGAGACACACCTAAAAGCAATACAGGATTCTGGATTTAATCCTGGGCCAGAAAAAGGACATTAAGGTAAAAATTTGATGTAATTCTAATAAAACCTTTAGTTTGGTTAATATTGTACAAACATTTATGTCCTGATTTTTCATAAGTGCACTATGGTTATGCAAGATGTTAACATTAGAGCAAGCCAAGTAAAAGGAATATGGGAACTTTGTACTATTTTTGCATTTTTTCTGTGTCTAAAATTATTCATAAATGAAAGGTTTTAAAAAATTTTAAAAGAGAAAAGCACTTCCCCTGGAACCAGTCTGCAAAGATCTAATTCTGGTGTACCACTTGTTTCTTGTATGACCTTGAGCAAGTGTCATTTCTGTGTTTCTATTTCCTCATCCTCAAAACAAGGGTAATGATAGTATTTAACACATTGAATGGTTTTGAGGATTAGATGAGTTACAACGTATTAATGCCTTAAGACAGTGCCTGATGTTTCCCCTATGTCATTTCTGCCTTACTTATTGCTTTCATAATACTTCCCATCTTTAACAGGTCTTTTAACACATAGTTTGTCTTATATTGCAGATTATTCCTAGGTTTTAGAGACGAGCTTACCTGAGTTCAGAATTGTGTTTTAATATGAATTTAGGCAAGCGACATAAAAACGAATATTAATATGATGTCCATATGACTGCGAGATTAAGTGATATAAGGTATGGAAAGTCCTGAGCAAAGTCCAATAACTCATAGAAAGCATTTGATACATGTTAGCTATGTTTCTATTTTCTCCCTTTCCAGAGAACTATAGATACATCTTATTCATCTTGATAAGCACTAGTCTCCTTTAAAACTTTCACTTCTAATACATGCACAGAAGAATACCACACACACATCATAGAAATAGCACACATATTCACTAACACACTATGCACATAGTAAATGTTAAATTCATATTTTAAAAAATGAATAGGTATACAAAAAGTTTTATTTACTCCCTAATCCTCCACTCTGTTTTTAAGGAATGTTGCCCACATATACCAGTGAAATGAGCTGAGATGGCCCTGGCTGGTGTAGCTCAGTGGATTCAGCATGGGCCTGTGAACCAAGCAACTGTGGTTCAATTCCTTGCACATGCCTGGGTTGCAGGCTAGTTCCCAGCAGAGGACACAGGAGAGGCAACCATACATTGATATTTCTCTCCCTCTCTCCCTCCCTTTCTCTCTAAAGATACATAAAATAAAACCTTTAAAAAAAAGAAAGAAATGAGCTGAGATGGGCTGATCAGACAAGCTCTTCCAATAATTTACAATATGGAGACAAAGATACTGGATCAGGAACTCTAGAAGTTGGGTCTGGAGTATCCTGTTGCTCAGAGACTGAGAACACCTTTTTGGAACAGTGATTATGAGTCATGAGTGGAACAGAGAAAAGCTAGTCTGCAGGGAATGACAGATTTCTATAGAGTGAGAGACTGGGTCCCAGACAAAAGAAAGAGAGAGACAGAGACAGAGAGTGAGTATAGCTTTTATGGCCCCTGATGAGTTTGTAGTTCTTGCTACACATCCATCGTAAGGCCTGGCTGCACATTCTGTCCCTGGATGGATATAGGGAAATATAATAAAATCCAATATAATTTTCCCTTTTGCTTAAACTAATCTGAGTGAGCTTCAATCCTTTCTAACATAATATCCCAGACTAAAATAAAAGCAAAAGGAATAGCTTTCTCTATATACCCAGCTTTCAGTTTAGTATAAAAATGCATTTGTTTATTTCTAGGCCTGTTTCACCTTTGCTTCATTGCAGGAAGATCATAAACTATTTCCATAAAAATCAAATAAAGATTGACAAATTCCAATTTTAAAATGTCACAATAACTACTTTTATTAATCCACATATGAGTCAATGCTTCAAGTAATCCATTCTTACTTAGAGTGGTATTCAAAAGAACCATAAATCTAACTCCACAAACCTTGAAAAATGTAGATTGCTATTGTGGGTTTTCATATAGGGCCCAGTGGAGAGGTTTTATATAATAAGGTAACTGTATAAACTACTGTTCATACTTGGAAGCTTTTGACAGGGACACATTTCTCTTAGAAATATGCTAAATCAACAGGCAGAAACCAAGACTAATTCAGACATAGCTAGATATACGGTCATCCTAGTTTTATGCCCCCCAACACCAGACCCCTTCTCCAATATTCTATTTAGTCATCTTTTCCTTTTCCCTAAGTTCCCAAATTTGCAGCAGGCTCTAAACATCGTTGCTCCCTCTGATCGCAATCCAGCTGTCTCTCCCCATTCTGCTCCTTTTGTCCTCTCTCTCTGTCCCCTGCACTTTGCTGCCCCATCTCCCTGTGGCAAGTCACCACAGGGACGTCTGCCCCCACCTGTACCAAGCCAATTGAAGAGGCCTGGAGGACACTATCACTCCCTGCACCCACTTTCCCCGACTTCTTGGGGAGAACCGCAACTGGTACCCTTGATACATTTGGTTTCTCTGGATGATTTTTTATAAGAAATATCTAGTGAATAAAATTCTCAATTTCATCGCATTTTTCTCCTACTTCATATTTACGCTCCTCTTCAAAGAAGTATAATATATGTTTGAATACCCCAAGAGTCTTAGGTCAAATATCATATCTTCAAAGAACCTTTCCTTGGGTATGCTTTATTTCACAGTTTAAAAAACTCAGAAATGTAAAAAAAGTTTATGCTTTACCTAGTTATTCCCTATCTCTCTCCATTAAAATGCAAGGTCCATAAGGGCAAAGACCTTGCCTACTTTTTCTCTTCCTGGCACTTAAAGCAGTAGCTGCACACCAGGACTGAGACCAGGCCTTCCCTGGTCCTTTACCCCCATCCTTA
The DNA here is from genome assembly GCA_004027735.1 of Carollia perspicillata. Lineage (NCBI taxonomy): Eukaryota > Metazoa > Chordata > Mammalia > Chiroptera > Phyllostomidae > Carollia > Carollia perspicillata. The sequence goes on along the minus strand of PVKM010026662.1, from coordinate 15,381 downwards.
AGGGAGGGAGAAGGACTAATGCTCTTGGTCATACTCAACTTCCACAGAATTCCTTCAGTCCATCAACAATGCTCATGACTGATCATGGACGCTTAGAGAAAGATCATCTCTGCCAATAAGAGAAAAGTGAACCTGAACAGGTCTGCAATCAAATTTTTGATAAGCCTTGTATCCCAGCATCTGGGGTCATGAGAGATGTGAATGAAGACTACGCTCATGACCCCTGCATATATTTTGTGGGTGAAGCGTGGGTCTCAGAAACATATTCTCCCACACCCCACAAACAAAGAGCCTTGTCACCTCTGGGATTAATCTCATTAGGCCCTTTACCTCTCGTTATGTTTGTGACAACAAGAACCTCCCAGACATCTAGGTAGCCAGCTTCTCATCTCTTGCACAGTAATCCACATAAGTAATCCACATAAGTAATCCACTCCTTATTTTGACCCTTGTCCCAGCAATTCCCACCTATAGTAGCAAGGTTTCTCCAGAGAAACAGACATATATATTAAATTTACTTAAGGAATTGGCTCATACAATAACAGAGGCTGGCAAGTCCAAAATCTGCAGTGTGTGCCCCCAGGCTGGAGAGGCCTCCGAAGTTTTAATCCCACCACCCTGTTATTGTTTCTTACCCCCTTGATATCCACACTCCTCTTCTTACTCCTTTAAGTACTTTGGTCAGTCATTAAAATCACCATTTTAATGTGCCACCCTTTTGCTATTGTACATGCTTAGTAGCTAAATTCCAAGTTGGGATCTAACTCTTTGCTTACTCCAAACTACATCTGTGCCATTGAACATAATTTGAGGAACATACACAACAAGACTAATTTCAAATTTATGATCTCAACTCCTAAGTGGGCCCTTACTACTGACAAGCAATCAAACTATGGTTCACTTTAGGTCTTCCAATCTCCTATACAACTATCAGGGTTTTCTTCTCAACTTCCAACATCTCCTTACCCATTCTTACCCTCAACTGAAGACGTATTTCCTACTTTCTTGAGAAAGTGGAAACAATCAGCAAAGAATATCCCAACACTATCACATACACCCATCTACCAGCCTCTATACCCATGTATACTACTTCCCATCCTATTACTATAGATGGCATTTCCACATTCTTATCCAAAGCTAGTCTCTCCATTTGTGGATTAGATTCTATTCATTCTTTTCTACTCAAGGATACTGATCCAGCAAGTCCCTTCTCTTTCTTAATTCATCAAATATTTGCTCTTCACTCAATTGTTCTCAAACAAATACAAACATGATGTTCCTACTCCCATATCTCTCAGTTCAAATTCCCAAAAGAAAAAGGATAAACAGTTGAGCTTAAGTCGATTGTCCAGCTACAGAGAAGGGAATAAGGTCACATAATAGAAATCTGGTTTCCAGAAGACTGGAGAAAAAAAGGTGTTTAGATGCCACTAACTTGTATTTTATGACTATTTTTCTGAAAGAATTTGTTCATAACACAGCATGGGAAGTTTCAGAAACAAGATGATTAGGAGGAAGCAGAAAGGGGAGCTTTGGTACAGAAGAGGTTCTGACAAAACTAGAGAGGCAGGTTTCCAAGCCCAGTAAGTGAAGGAGAAGTATTTAGGAATTATATTTCAACTGTAAACCAATCATCAAGGTACAGCCCCCTTCACAACAAGTGGTAGATCACATCAGAAACCTTTAGCATGATTTTTACAGAATTAGAGACTTATTTGGAAGAGAAAGATAAAAATAAAATTTGGATTAACAAATATATAAGTGATTTTCAAAAGTACATTGCAAATATGGCAAATCTCAGAATCAGAATAATGTTTGTAATAGAATGAGATATCGTCAACTGAGGCCTATGAAGAAAGAGAACTTACTGCAACAGCCAGTTTCAAAGCTGGTCCAGGTCATACTGCAAAGCTGTTAGGACAAAACCAGGGCCAAACACTTGAAGTACATAATTCAGCGGTCTTCTCTAACATGCAAGATAACATGAAAGAAAAAGAAAGAAAGAAATTGTTCTGCAGCACAAAACAGGATTTGTAAAAATAGAAGAAAAAATGAGTTTCGGCTTGAATCAATGCTGACTAACTCATTTGGGGGAAATATCCAAAGTACCATATAATCAATGATAAATCCAATGAGCCGGAGTGCATGGAACAAAGTGATAATGAAAGAGAACTTGAGGTGACCATAGGTAGCAACTTTACTGTGAGTTGGCAAAGTGGCCAGTCTGGGTTATGGAACACAAGAGGAGAAGGAACAGGGTGGCCTTCCCAGTCCACCCAAGGACATTGTGTCTGTGAGAGTGTGCTCCTCTCCAGAACTGTAGCACTGCTAAGATGAGGTCATGGGATTGCATCATTAATGTAACTGAAAATCAGGTTTCAGTAGAGAGGCAAGGTCAGCGGCAAGGCACTGGCCAAATGTGCACTAAAGACAGAAGATTTAGTTTAAAACCTCCAAACATCTCATAATTTACTAAATCAGTTTGTCCCTAAATATGAGTGAGATACGGTTTTTTTCTTCTTCTTCTGAAACAAAACAGAGGATTGTCCTGTTTTTTCTCTACTAAAAAATTTGTGTAGAGATCCAATAGATTAGACAGAAGTGAATTCCTTAAATTCTCTTCATGCTTTTAGATTGCAGAATTGCTGGAAGCTGTTTTTTGCCTTTCAGAAGAGGGCAATTATCAAAGTGTGGATAAAAGAAATGGCATTGGAGTGAATGCAGAAGAATGCAAGAAAATCAAAGTTGAGGGCCTTTCTGACAGATGGTATGAGAAATGGCAACATGTATTTCAGGCCTGGCAAGAGGGCTGATCTGGCTTTCCCTAAGGAATACTTATTAGTTAGGAACTGTTTAGTTGCAAGAAACAGAAATTCACTCAAACTGAAGTGAATGGGGATTTATTCTAAGAACTAGAGGGTAGGCCAAGCAGCTAAACCTCATATTTGTATAGAACTAAGGGTGGGTATGCCTCCAAGAATCAAGGCATCTACTTTCCATCTTTCTCTCTCTTTCTGAGCATCTAGTTTTTGCTTTTTTCTGGATTTTGGTTCTATTTACCTGTTTCTCTCTTCAGGGTGCTACTTTTGTCCAGCTGTCAGCATCTATAAGCCCCAAACACCTGTAGTGAAATGATAGTCACACACTCTTGCATCAACATTATTGGTAATATTAAACAACCAACTGAGTTGTTGAGGTCCACATCTAAATTCCTTGGACAGAAGATGTGATTGGTCTAGCTGGGTCAGTTGTCTACCCCTTGTCCAATCATCTGCGGGCAGATCAGTGGGGCCACAGGGCCACTCAGGAAGATGTGGCAAAGTGAACTCTCCAAAGACCTTTCACAGAAGGAAGTATACAGGCAGGTAAGAAATAATGGACAAAATAAAGGTTTAAAAAAAGATAGCTGGGTCTTTTCATTGAGGGCCTCAAATGCTAGGCTGAAGGGCTTTTATTTCTATATGGTAAGTAATTTAATTCATTTATTTAAGTGAATAATGTCAGCAAGTTAAGCAAAAAAGAGCTGAACAAAAGGTTGCTGCTATAAAATTACTCTAGCAGCAGGAGAAATTGAAGAACCTAATAATGGAAGACACAAAGGCTAGTATAAAGATAGCCACAAATTTTGCTTGGCATAGTAAGATTTTAAGCTGGGTGACAGCAGTGAGAATAGAGGGAAAAAAAACAGAAAGAAGGATTTGAGAGAATCCTGTTACTCCCCAGTTGTAGGAATCAAGATAATGATCTATGTTAAGAACAGAGAAAAACTATAAATTTAGTAGCCATAGTGTGTACCCAAAAATAAAGGATGAGAAGTCTGATGATGATATTTTGATACTAGACATGCATTTGGAGAAAATCTATGTGATAAAATCTCACACACTATTGGGAAAGCAGGTCTAGAGCTGAGGAGAAAGTATAGGCTGAAGATAGGGATGAAGGACAATCCTCTTGGACTTGGTAATTGTGAAAGAAAAAGGAAGAAGTTTTCCTTTAAAAAGAATGGTAAGGAATGCAGGCATGTAAAATTGTTTTCACCTATTTATAAAATAGTTGTAATAAAAAGAACATTCCTCTTACTTTCTCCTCCAAAAAAGTATGGGATATCTCTTCTGGCTTGATCATAAGAATTCAGTAAAAATCTATCTTGCTGGCCTAGAAGTGAGTCCTCTTCTCCACCCAAAAGAAGGAATGAGCATGACCTCACATAGATGCCTTTCATGGTCCTTCACTAAATTTTTGATCGTGCAGTTTCTCCATTGCCAGATGATTATGCATGGCAAACTGATTCAGAGGCCATTCTCTGTTTTGAAATGAACCCCTAGAGTGTACTAATGGGATTTTATACTGTTAATGCTGAAAAGAGTGGGATGGGAAATTACTTTTCTGATCTGTTTGCTCCTTGGTCACAGGGCTCAATGAGATAGTGCAAGTGGCTACCATGAGAAAAAGAATTCACTGAGATCCTGGTCCCTTCCATGGTCCTCCTAAGTCACTGCAGAGAATTAGGTGGCCTTCCCTTTCCCATCTTTTCATCTTTCCTGGTTTAATTCAAGATATTGAGTCAGCAGCTCCTGTATGTCAGGAGAGCAAGTCATCTCTTACCTTCTCTAGAGCCCACTTCATCCAGAATAAAAAGCCTTGTGCTATGGGGACATTTTAAACCAGAGACTATCAGCTTTGTAGATCAGGCCTTATACCATTTCCTTTCCCAAGTTTTTCATTTGCCTATTTTCTTTCTTAGGTCTTTCTAACTCCTTGACAAAAATCTCCTAGTTTTGCATCCTGTGGGCAAGGACGAAAGATGAGGTGAGCCACAGGCAAGCTGTTTATACTGGGTTGGCCAAAAATTTTGTGTGGTTTTTTTCATAAAATAAAAGACACATTTTCTCATTTTCACTAGTAAGTTTATTGATTTGGGCATTTTGAGCATTTTGGCTATCTTGTGCATGATATAACGTTGATTGTTCTTAGTTAATGCCTTGATTTGATCACTATCAACTTCAACTGTTCTACACCACCATGGAGCATCATCCAGCAAGAAATCTCTGGCTTGAAACTTCGTAAACCACTTTTCACACATTCGATCAGTCACAGCACCTTCTCTGTACACTGCACAAATCTTTTCTTTTTTAATTTTTTGCGTTTCAGTTGAGTTTTTACCTTTCTTGAAATAATAAAGCATAATATGCCAAAAATGTCACTTGTTTTTTCTGTCTTCAATACTAAAATGGCTACACAAAAATTCAACCATTCTGATAAGTTTTTAAAATGCATGCTGATATGACATCTGTCACAATACAATCTAACAAAAATGTTTCGACTGAAGTTAAAGACAACGAAGTGCTACTAGAGCCATTTTATGGAGGGAAAAAAGAAAAAACTTTTGGCCAACCCTATACTTCTTTTGCCTCAACTACCAGGTTAACCATCCCCTCCCCCCACCCCCCATTCTACTCAAGGAGAGAGACTGAAGCTGAGAATTAGGTCTGGATGCCTCCTTCCCTGCAGCACAGCTTTTCAGTTATTCGTTTACGACTCAGGACAAGCCTGTTGTTCCCTCTTTTCTTGCTAGAACCAATTTGCTTTCAATGTGTCCACATTAACAAAATTTCTGTGCAATCACTCAATCACACTGATTTGGCAAGTTTCTTATAAACTGGTTTTATCTCTATCATCTTTGCCCCCTGCTGTGGGAGAGGGAGAGAGGAGAAGGGTGAAGAAGTGGTCTGCATTAGAGATTAGTAACCTATCGGGATCAGAGGTGAGTGGGGAACTTCAATGCCAGAGTCAGTACCTGAGAGCTTCAGAGATTAGCAGCGGAGAGACTTGGGGCAATGCTAGGACCCGAAGAATCAAGGGTAAGTAAAGCAAATGACCATTACTATTATTAGCAGACTTCCTGTGTCATACACCCAAGAGCCATCTCTCTCCCTCAACTATCAACTCCTGCCTCTAACCTCTAGGACAGCCGTACTAACCAGGATGAGGATTCTCCCAGGTCTTAGAGGAGGTGAGGGGCTCTGAACTAACCTCTACAGGGTGTTTCATTTAACCCTAGAAACTACCTGAGATGTAAACATTGTTATTTCCAATTCAAGACAAGAAAACGAAAGGTGAAAGAAAGTAACTTGGCCAAGGTCACACAATTATTGTACTGTATGTGAAAGAAGTTTAAAAGTCATGCATTGTGTGGCTCACACTCTTTCTACTATGCTATACTGATTTCAAGCTTTTAAAATTAACGTAAAATTTTACACATAAAAAATGAAAACCTGGTGAAATGACAAGTTTTAACTATATACACATAACAAATACTAATTCATGGAGATCTTTAATTATAGAGTTAATGCATGTAGTTTTCTGAATTTTATAAAATAATAGCACTAATTAAACACTCAATTATACAGGCAATGATCTATGTTCAGGGGAATTTGAAATAATACTAATATCACAACAATTTATTTTAGGGTGAAAAGTTGGTTGATAAATTGAGATTAGAAGTAGAAATAAAAATTGTCTTGCTCCTTTATATGTTCTTTTATATCCAGGACATGGTAAACCAAAGGAAATCTATTTTATGCCTATAAGAAGTTGAATTTAGAAATATGCACTGCCACAGAGTGAAAATGAAAACCTGACTCAGAAGTAATAGCCACATAAAAGATAAAAAAAAAAACTAAGTCAATGTGCTAAGTACACCCTGGAAGTGTACATTTCCATCTCCGTGGATTCAGGCCCCACAGCAGCAGTGGGGGCTTCCTCTTCTCTTTACCAGGAAAGCGCATCTTTTTGCCTGCTTTCTCTTCCTCTGCATACCTGCTCCTGGGACATGGCCGTCGGAAGGCTCTGTGTCTGGGGTAGGCAGACTGACAGAACAGAAGCTTCACTCAGTGCCATGATTCTATAGAAAAATCTGTGGGAGGCATATGAATACCTGGCAATTGAGATGATTCTGGACACATTAAGATGATTTTGTGGCAGCATGGCACAATCTATGAGCCTTTGATAAGCATTTCACTCTTGGAGAGTGTGTGGGCAGTCAGATGAATATTTTCATGCTACAAATAAATATGTGAGTGTTGTGGCTTCTGCCTCTAACCCATTCTATTACCTCTCAACCATGCTATGAAAGAGGGAGGGGGAAATTTGTATGTATGTATGTGCACATATATTTATATGTATTTATATATGTATACAAATGTATGTGTGTATAGATATGCATGTATGTATAAATATACATGTCCTTTTATATAAGTATATAGTGATGCCTGGAAAAAGGTAAAAAAAATAAAGAAAAGACATATTCTGAAATGAACAGAGGCTTTAAAATAAATTTTCAGTGATGAGTTTTGGACTTGACCTGCAAAACAGGAAAGGCTAACCACTGGACATCTCTGTAGATTTGAAATACTCTGCTTCGCAGATAAATGTCGGAGGGCAGGTGATTCATTTCAGAAAATTGGGTTGACACTCTAGTTATTCCAAAAACGCCCATCACCAGCACCATGCCCCCAAATGCTCTACTTTGAATCATATCATAAACCTCAGAAAGGATGACATCTAGGTGCATAGTAAGCAGCTTTAACCAACAAGACTATATAGCTCAGGAGTGATATCTAAACTCGAGATAGAGTTTTTGAACTCACTGGCACACAGAAGGTAGGTGAAACAATAAAGGAGAGGGAGAGTGCTCAGGAAAGACATGCACACAGGAAAGAGATGAGAACTGAGGGGACAATCTAGACACATTAGCGTTAAGGAACAAGTGAAGGAAAAGAAGCCTTGAAGAAGACTGAAAGTGATCTTTTCAGAGGTGGAAAGTAATTGGGAGAAGCCAAGAAGAGAGTTGTAACAGGGCCTACTGGGTAGAGATCAAGGTTGTTATTTATTCTTCTGAAAAATTAATAAAGAGAGAAAACATCTTAGTGAAAATGCCAAGGAAGGTACTAAAATTTTTTGAGTACCCACTGTGTACCAAGCACTGAACTAACCACTTTGCATATGTGTTGGAACATGAAAACATCCCCTGAACTTGGGTTTTTGTGGATAAATATTCAAGATTTTAGAACTTTTTTAAAATGTGGAGCCGTAGGTACATTTTGTGAGGAATCATGAATTCTAATTTTATCACTGCTAGAAGCTTGTACAATGACCTGGAACAAATCGCTTACCTTTCTGGGATTTTGTTTTCTCATCCATAAAATAAAATAGAGGGTTTGAAAATATCTCTAAGTTTCTACACAACTCTGCATACACTGAATCTGATAACTGCCATTACAGGACATTGCATGTTACATATGGTCTAGTGGTTAACGAATCCATCAGCCAAAGATCCAGTCCTGACTCCGTGGCATTTATTTACTTATTTGTCGAGGGATCATACGGAGATTACTGAACTTTTTTGTGCTTTCATTTCCTCATGTATAAACTGCAGATAATAATTAATAATAATAATAAAATAGCTCCTGCCTTCCAAAACCATTGTTAAAATGAAAATAAATAATGTTTATAAAGACCTTAGCATAGTCCCTACAACACAGTAAGTACTCAACAATTATTTTGTATTTGTTGGTGGGTATATTGTGATGATCATCACAGATAAGATAATTATGAGCATTGAAACCTTTAAATTCCTATTTCACAATCAGGACTCAGCAGGAAAGAACCAGTCCAGTAGAAGAGCTCTTTCAGACTGTGCTTGATTAATTAAAGAGCTTTGAAAGTGCTTAGATCACAGCCAATGAGTAGACAAAAACTTTAAAAATCAACTTTGGTGCCATGTTTTTTTTCCTCTTATCCTTACTGTGATCAGAAATTAATCTGGATTTCAAGTAATAAGGGAAGGGAGTGAGCCCTATGAATTTGTGTATCACATCAACACACTGCATTAGTGATAGTGTTGATGTATTAATCAAGGCATCTACTCATGATGACGTTCATAAAGTTGGACCACTGTCAACTTAGATTAAAACCACTCAAGGCCATGGCAGGATCACTGTTTGTTCAGTTAAACTAAGATTTGTCATCCACTGTGTCCTCCAGTCATAGTTATTCATAGTAGGCTTAATATTAAGCACCTGCACTGTGAAAAATACTCCTATAATAAGTACGTATTTCGTGTGTGTGTGTGTGTGTGTGTGTGTGTGTGTGTGTGTGTACAATATCCAATTGCCAAAACATCCAACCCTGTGGATGAATTTAATGTGTTAGTAACTTAAGACAGACAGATCGGGTCAGAATTCTGTGTCTCATGATTCCTTCCACTCAAATCTGTATTAGCATAAAGACAGGCTGCTGTGCTGGTTAAATTGTCATCTGAGCTACAAGGCTTCCTGAAGAGTAGGTAATTTGGACCATCACAGGGAATCTTAATGACCACACCACAAACACCCGTTGTTTGATTTATTTTTATTTTTCTCTTCATTTTACTGAAATGGTGCTGTACAGTGAAGTTTAGAGCTGTGGTTCTTGAATTTGGCTGCCCATTAGAACCAGCAGGGGGTGTTTTAAAAATTCCAATGCACAGGTCACATCATATACCAATTAAACTAGATTTTCTGGGGCTTGGACTCAAGCTGGTTAGTTTTTAAGGCTACCCAGGTGATTCCAAGATGCAGCCAAGCTTTAAAACCAGGGCCTTGGAACCTTGCCACTCAATCTTGCCAAAATCTGATTCAAGAATTTTTATGTTAAATGCGTGTGTTTGTCATCCATTGAATAGTTTCATATGTAAAGTTTTTCCTTCTTAAATTAATTGAAAGGGACAGTATTTTTAAGTTTGAAGTTTTATGTTCTATGACCCTAGCTGGATAAACATGAGCTCACACAATGTGGTATGTGCTTTGGCTTAGATTATCGCTTTTTGTTTGTTTGAGTGTTTTGCTTTTTTAAGTGTATTTTATTGATTATGCTATTACAGTTGTCCCATTTTTTCTCCCCTTTATCCCCGTTTGCTCTGCACCCCTCAACCCTCCAGCATTCCCACCCTCCTTGATTCATGCCCATGGGTTGTACATAAAAGTTCTTTGTCTTCTCTATTTCCTATACTATTCTTACCCCCCATCTATTTTATGCCTACCCCTTATGCTTATTCCCTGTACCTTTTCCCCCATTCTCCCCTCTACCCCTCCCCACTGATAACCCTCCATGTGCTGTCCATTTCTGTGATTCTGTTCCTGTTCTAGTTGTTTGCTTAGTTTTTGTTTTTTAGGTTCAGTTGTCGATAGTTGTGAGTTTGTTGTCATTTTGCTGTTCATAGTTTTTGCTCTTCTATGTCTTAGATAAGTTCCTTTAACATTTCATATAGTAAGGGCTTGGTGATGATGAACTCCTTTAACTTGACCTTATCTGGGAAGCACTTTATCTGTCTTTCATTTCTAAAGGATGCCTTTGCTGGGTAGAGTAATCCTGGATGTAGGTCCTTGACTTTCACGACTTTGAGTACTTCTTTCAAGCCCCTTCTTGCCTGTAAGGTTTCTTTTGGGAAATCAGCTGATGGTCTTATGGGGACTCCTTTATAGGTAACTGTTTCCCTTTCTCTTGTTGCTTTTAAGATTCTCTCCTTATCTTTAATCTTGGGTAACCTAACGATGATGTGCCTTGGTGTGTTCTTCCTTGGGTCCAATCCCTTTGGGACTCTCTGGGCTTCCTGGAAGTCTCTTTTCTTTGTCAGATTGAGGGAGCTTTCCTTCATTATTTGTTCAAATAAGTTTTCACTTTCTTTCTCTTCTTATTCTCCTTCTGCCATCCCTATGATTTGGATGTTGGAGCACTTAAAGTTGTCCCAGAGGTTTCTCAGCCTCTTCTCATTTTTTTTTTTGAATTCTTATTTCTTCATTCTGTTCCAGTTGGATGTATATTTCTTCCTTTTGTTCCAAGTCATTGATTTGAGTCCTGGTTTCCTTCCCTTCATTGTTGGTTCCCTATATATTCTCCTTTATTTCATTTTGTATAGCCTTCATTTTGTGACCAAGCTCAATCAATTCTGTGAGCATCCTGATTAGCTGTGTTTTGAACTCTGCATATGATAGGTTGTCTATCTCCTCATCACTTAGCTCTTTCTCTGGTGTTTTGATCTGTTCTTTCATTTGGGCCATGTTTCTTTGTCTTGGTGAACATGTTATGTTGTAAAGTGTTGGAGCCTTAGGTATTTGCCAGAGCGAGGCAACCCTCTTTCCTGCCATTGTGGTGCTGTCTGTGAGAGAGGGATTGGAGAGGGAAAAATGCCACTCGCTCATTCCTCTCTAGCTGCACTTTCCAACGAACTCTTCTGTGAGACTGGGAGTTTCTCCCACCTTCGCAACCACCACAGAACTTTACAGCAAGAGGTTTTGAGTCTTTAGTTGCCCTGTCAGCCAGCTTCCGCTTCGTTCATGCAGTCTAATACTGGTCTGGATGAAAGTTTCTTTAACTCCTTTGTTGTTAGAGTTCCATGCAGTTTGATCTTCTGGCAGTTCTGTTTTTTTTTATTGTTTTTATATTGGTTGTTATCCTTCTTTTCATTATGCAAGGAAGTGAAGTGTTTCTCACTACACCTCCATCTTGGCCAGAACTCTTAGATCATTGCTTTTTATTGATAATTAAGAATCACCTGAGGAGGTTGTGAAATATGCAAATTCCAGGTCCCTTTACCCCTAATTTCTGATTTAAGCTGGAGGTAGGTCCCCAATATGTGTGTGTGTGTTTTAGCCAACAACCCATTTGTGGGATTGGGACATTAAGAAGTTGCAGAAATTTGGGCTCTACCACTGGGTCCTCTGATCCAGAGGCTAAAGATAAGCTCTCACTTCATAACAAATCATCCCAAAACTTAATGGATTGAAACCATTTATTGCCCTGGCTAGCATGGCTCAGTGGGTTAAGCATCGTTCTGTAAAGTCAAAGGTTACCACTTGGATTCCTGGTCAGGGCACATGCCTGTGTTGTGGGCCTGGTTTCTGGATGGGGCATGTGCGAGAGGCAACTGATCAATGTTTCCCTCACACACTAATATTTCTCTCCCTCTCTTTCTCCCTATCTTCCTCTCTTCCTAAAACAAATAAATAAAAAAAATTAAAAACCCTAAAAAAAAAGAAATGATTTATTATTGCTGAGAAGTCTTTGGAAGCTTCTTCTAGTCCCAACTGGCTTCAGTCAGCCATCTGTGGTCATCTGGGTATTGGCTTTGCTGAAGTTGGCTGGATTCCCTCACATTTGGGGGCTGGCTGGCTGCTTGCAGTCTGTTGCTTGGTTTAGGACAGCCTTGGTTCTTCCTCATGTTTCTCCTACATCCCTGTAGCAGGCTAGCCCAGGATTACTCATGGCAAAGGGAGCAAAGCAAGAGAAAGCAAAAGCCTACAAGACGGCCATCTCCTCTGCCACATTCTATTGGCCAAAACAACTGCAAGGCCTGTCCAGGTTAGTAAGTAGACTCCACATCTTAAGTGGAGGAGCTCCAAAGTCATATTACAAAGGACTTGGACACAGGAAGGGATCAAAAACTGCAGCCATTTTTACAATAGACTGACCATATCCAGGCATCTATTTATTTAACATTTTAATGTATATTATTACATGTAATTGTCAGTGTGATCCTGCAGAATGGATAATTAGCTACATTTTACTGAAAACAGAGGACTACAGGGATCTCAGAGGATGGTAAAACAGTTGCAAATGATGTGTACGGACAGACTTCATGTACAATTTGCAGATAAATATTTTAACTTAAGTGAGCAGCAGCAGATGAGTCCATTACCAGTTTGGCAGTGAGAGTGTATTAAAGTGTAAGTAAACACACTGGTTTTGTGAGATGGAGGTATTTTATGAAAGAAGACATGGCATCCAAGATTCTCTCTCATTTAGACCTCAATGCCTTCTTTTGGACCCCAATCCTTATTTTATCAGACTTTGACACAGTGGGGCATACACAGCTGATGCCTGATGCTTCTGTTCAGCTCCACCTCAGGATGGGGATCTAGTTAATTGCAGTTGCAAGGAAGACTGTCAAACCTTTATCCCAGCTGGAATCATTATGTAATATCAGTTTGTGTTTTAAAGCCTCTGCAAGAAAAGTTAACTTTTGTAAGGGGAAAAAAATACACAGCCATGAGGGACAGGAACTGCACCAGCCCCATTTAATTTGCTGTGTCATTTCTCATCTCTGCTTTTCTTATCTCAGTAGTTAAAGCTGGATCCTACCCCCTCCTTACAGAATGGAGAGGGAAAAGCTCTATTTTTGTATGGCCAGGCAGAACTGCCTTTTCAGCGTATCAAAGCAAGTGAACCAAATGGTTTCTCAGATAAAATCAGAGCTCATTTTAGACATAATGCCAGTTGTTGCTTTCCTACCTTAGGAAGTGTGTTATGAAAGAGAATGGTGTAAAATACTTTAATGCTCTTCTGTACTTATTTGACATGTCTTACACAATCAATTCTATAGCAATTCAATGTTAGTTTCTTATTGGGGAGTGATTTTACTTTGTTTCTGAGCTTCTGACTTCACAGAGGTGTCAACAGAGCCCTGGATATTTAGGGAACTTGGGTCAGAGGTGAGAGGAGTAGGTCTGGTCCCAGGCTTTATTTGCTATGAGACTATTAGATGCTTAGGAGAGTACAGCATATACTTTCTTCATCTTGTGGCTTAGTTCAATGCCTGATAGTGCAAAGTAGGGTAGGAGTTGTAGATCAGAGATTACAATCTGAAAACAGACATCCTACAAAAAGATACACCTGAGTATGCAGGAAATTGTGAGGAATTGTGTCTTTTGTAGTAATGGACTTCCTGAGTTTGGTTTCTGTTTGTGTCAAGTGCTGAGTGACCTTGGGCAAATCACATAACTTCTCTGCACCTTTGTGTGCTCACCTATAAACGGGAGTAAAAATAATGTCCACTTCATATCATTGTGAGGATTCAGTGTGGCAATATATATAAAATACTTAGACCAGTGCCTGAAACACCTAGAATTGTACTTAATAAATTAGTTATCATTGCTCAATAAATATATGAGAAAGAGCTATTATATTAATATCATACAATCTGACTATAGATTATGTTAAATGGAAGAATTCCTAAGGGAAGGAAGGGCAATTTTTAGGACCTAAAGGAACAGTATTAATAAATAATTTACTTTTTCTAGACATTGTTTTCCTATTTTGCCTGTTTATTGAATCTCTAAGTTTTATCTAGCTTTTTCTTCGTGCACATAAATGCATTTTCACAGTTCCTTCCCATAGGAATTCCTCCACTTAACATAATTTATAGTTTGATTACATAATATTTGTATAAGCTTACAATCGGCAATTATTGTGGCTTTTATTTAATTTATGCTCTTAATTTATTTTGAACTATTATTTAATTGGGATTATTCATGGATCTCCCAAACTTAAAGAGTATCTATATTCTCCCTGAAAACCTTTTGTTTATTTTAAAAATGACATTAAGTGTAGAAACTCTCAAACTACCTATTTAGCAAGAGAGGCAGAAAAAGGAAGAGGGCTTGGACTTTGAAATTAGAGTGGGGTACAGATCTCAGCTCTTCTAAGAGAGGCTTAAAATTATCTCATTTCTCTGAATCTCAATTTTCTTCTTTCTCAAAGAGGACTGTAATTACTTGGCAAGATTGCTATGGTGCCTGGTACACAATAGGTACTCTGTGAAAAATGGCTTTTAAAAGAGCTAGTTTGCTCTAGAAAGGGGTTCACATTGGGTAGACAGTAGTTGCTAAATGAAGGCACACTATGTGTGTGTATGTGTATATACACACACATAGATAAAATATATATACACACATGCATATACAGATAAAATGTATATATACACACAAACATGATATATAGATATTAATGTATATGTACACATACATACATGCATATGTAGCTATAAATATATACAGACACACACATATATTATATATGTGTGTATACATATGTATTTTCTTTTTCACTCTAGTAAATCAGGATTAAAATCGTGGAGGGGCCCTGCTATACTACCATGTGATTGCCATGTCACTCCTGTGATTGGGGAGGGGCAGATGAATGACAGCAGAGAAAGGAGCTGGAAGAATGGGTCTGAAGGTGGACCAGGGGTACAATCTCAGCAAAGGGAAGGCAAAGGTGCTAATTAAAGAAGTGTGAGGTCACTTCATGCTTTGATCTTGTTTGCTGACCCTTCACCAAGCCTTCCATGAGGGCAGTTTCTCCTTATTCTTTTGAGCCTTGGTAGACTCTAACCTAGTGGAGAAGGAAGACACAGGGAGGGAAATGACACGACCAAATAAACCCCTTTTTCCAGAATGCGACATTTCTACACTCCCTCTTTTTCCAACCTGGGGAAAGCTGGCTTGCCCCCAGGGAGGGATGAGAACTTTCCTTCCCCTCCCAGAGCAGGGAGCAAGCACTTGC
>PVKM010026661.1:0-19221 GCA_004027735.1 Carollia perspicillata | reverse complement strand
CCACCTCTGAGTCTCACTTTCCCTTTAAGTCAGCCCCTCCTGCACAGCCTGCCACCTCACTGCAGCCAACCCTGCCCTCACAGTCTGCTGCCTCACCGAGGTTACTCTCTGTCCTTGGCCTTACAGGTCTGGTTGTTCTGTTTGACTCTTTCTTTAATTTCATGGTTGTTGGAGTTCCATGCAGTTTGATTTTCTGACATTTCCTGTTGTCTATTCATTTTAGATTGGTTGTTATTTTCCTTTTGGTTGTGTGAGGGAGCAAAGGGTTTCTACTTACACCTCCATCTTAGCTGGAACTCCCAACTTGCCCAAAATCTTAAAGCATTGGTTCTACAAAGAGCCTCCCCTACTGTATTCCAGGCATCTCCAAGTTCTTTGGAATATTGTTTTTCAAAATGATCCACTACAACTTTGCAAATTAGTCTTGCAAGCTTACTCTCTGATTTTGCTTTCATCCAGGTCAACACGATGAGATCCCAAACAAGATGTCTACACCATCCAACATCTAAAGCTGTAAGGCTCATTAAAGTTCTTTGGCTTCTCTATTTCCCATACCATTCTTAACCACTGCCTATCTTTTTGCACCTACCACTTATGCTTCTTATTCCCTGTACCTTTTCCCCCATTCTCCCCATCTCTATCCCCACTGATAACCCTCCATGTGACCTCCATTTCTGTGATTCTGTTTCTGTTCTAGCTGTTTCCTTTGTTTGTTTGTTTGTTTGTTTGTTTTGTTTTTAGTTTCAGTTTTTGATAGCTGTGAGTTCATTGTCATTTTACTATTTATATTTTTGATCATCTTCTTTTTCTTACATAAGTCTCTTCAACATCTCCTATGATAAGGGCTTGATGATGATGAACTCCTTTAACTTTACCTCATGTGGGAAGCACTTTATCTGCCCTTGCATTCTAAATTATAGCTTCGTTGGATAGAGCAATCTTGGATGTATGTCCTTGCCTTTCATGACTTCGAATACTTCTTTCCAGACACTTCTTGCCTGTAAGGTTTCTTTTGAGAAATCAACTGACAGTCTTATGGGAACTCCTTTGTAGGTAAGTCTTTCTTTTCCTCTTGCTGCTTTTAAGATTCTCTCCTCTTTAATCTTGGCTAATGTAATTATGATGTGCCTTGGTGTGTGCTACCTTGGGTCCAACTTCTTTGGGACTCTCTGAGCTTCCTGGAATTCTCAGAAGTCTATTTCCTCTACCAGATTGGGGGATTTCTCCTTCATTATTTTTTCAAATAAGTTGTCTTTTTGCTCTTCCTCTTTTTCTTCTTGCACCCTTAAGATTCGGATGTTGGAACATTTAAAGTTGTTCTGGAGGTTCCTAAGCCTCTCTCATTTTTTTTGAATTCTTGTTTCTTCATTCTGTTCCCATTCAATGTTTATTTCTTCCTTCTACTCTAATTGATTGATTTAAATTCACTGTTAGTTCCCTGCACATTTTTCTTTATTTCACTTTGCATAGCCTTCACTTCTTCCTATTTTTTGTGACCATCCTCAACCATTTCTGTGAGCATCCTGATTGCCAGTGTTTTGAACTCTGCATCTTATAGGCTGGCTGTCTCTTCATCACTTAGTTCTATTTATGGAGTTTTGATCTGTTATTTCATTAGGGCCATATTTCTTTGTCTCTGCATACTTGTTACATTGTAAGGGGCAAAGCCTTAGGTGTTCAGTACAGCAGGGCAACCCACATCGCTGTGTTGTGCTGTATGTGGGTGTGAGATCTGAGAGGGAACAATGCCACTTGCTCAGCTCTCCGCTGGCTTTCGGTCATTTTCCCCACTACCCACAAGCAAACTGGGCTCTTCTGGTGCTGATTCCCAGGTGGGTGTGTTTGTGTACATCTAGGACCCTGTGAGTCTCTCCAAGGAACTCTTCTGTGAGGCTGGGAGTTTCTCCCACTGCCAAAATTATCTCATTTTCTTATGCAGAGCAATTTAGCCCTCTCCAACCTCTGTCCCCAAATGTAGTTCCTGAACCCCATTAGTGTGGCCAAAATATCATGGAAACTCTGAAAACAGCCACAGTGACTTTCTGATTAAGCTCCTCAAACAGAAGCCATCTGCCTCTCCTACCTTCATCTATAAAGATAGTTTATATTTTTTCAGTTAACATAAATATGCAAATACATATTGGGCATATAAACAAAGAACTCTCTATTCACTTCCCCAGATAGGTTAGCTAGAGAATTAACTCATCACTGCCATGCTCAGGTCAGTAAGCTAAATTTAAAATTGGTGCCTTGAGCCCACTCTCCACTCATAAGGTTTCTAGGGATTTTCTCATTATGGACTTATTAATTTATGAAGTCAACATTATTAAGAGCCTGCTATATACCCAACAGTCTATTTGAGATACAAAGATGAATAAAACAAAACCACAGAACTCAAGAAGCTCAAATTGTAAATGGAGTGGCAGATAGGTAAACATGTAACCATAATATAATTAGATTAAGCCTGTGATGTGGAATAAAAATTTGCTACTGGAACACAAAGGAAGGACAATTTAATCAGTTTGGTAGTGGAGGTGTGAGGAAGGTAGGCCAGGATGAGTATAAGTTTATCATTTAAAAAGAGGGAGTGTCATTGGGGACCAAACCAAACTACCATTCATTCATTTGTTCACCTAATCTTTGGTACTATGCTAAGCAATGAAGAAAACAGGCAGATTTACTTGGTAATGGAAACTGTAGGCTTTAACAAATATGTGAGTATACTGGAAGGGAAGCTGAGTCAGGTAAACCTCTCTAAGGAAGTGACACCTAGGCTGATAACTAAAAAAAGAATAAGAGTTAGCTGAGCAAAAGAGCATGGGAATAGGTTCTGGCAGAGGAATGAACATACTTAAACCTAAAAGCAAGAAACATTTTGATGCTTATAAGAAACACCGAGAAGTCTGGCATTACTATGTTAAGAAACACAGAGGAGAGTGGAATGGAATGAAGTAAGGCTTGGCTCACACATATTAAGAGATTTCCACACACATTTCTTCTTGATAGAGTAGAATACAGAGATAGGGGAAACTATAAGAAAGCAGAGCCTGGAGTTCAACTCTATGAGGTTAAAATATTTAGCATGAAAGCTGGTTCTGACCAGCACGTGTGTGATTTGGGGAACTCCTCTGCATCCAGTCACCCTGGCATGAAACATATAGTATAGAAAGAGTGCAAGTGTAAGCCAACAGAGATGTAACTTTTGGTATAACCAAGGGTCACATGAATGCATGGGTTCTCCTCCTTTAAAGACTCACCACCATGGCTGATGCAGGGACATGGATCAACAAGGATGTCATGTAGCATCATATAGGGATAAACCAGTCAAATGTGACCAGACTACAAATGACACACCATGCAATAGTCAATGGTGGCCAAGGAAATTGCCTAATAGTAGCCTGGCATATTCTCAAGTTCTCCCTTCTCTTGGCATTTGAATGCGGATTGACTCTTTGAACTGAGCACCACTGTGGTCCCTAGGCCCTAAAAGGATACAGAGTGGAGCTCAAGTGGACAGTGTGAACAATATTGGATTGGCCAAAAATTTCATTTAGTTTTCTCTGCACAATAGCTCTGGTAGTGCTTAGTTGTCTTTAACTTCATTCAAAACAATTTTGTTAAGCTATATTGTAGCAGCTATCATATCAGTGTGCATTAAAAAAACTTATCATAATTGGTGGATTTTTGTGCAGCCATTTTAACATTAAGATGGAAGATGACATGCAACATTTTTGGCATATTATGCTTTATTATTTCAAGAAAGGTAAAAATGCAACTGAAATGCAAAAAAAAAAAAAAGATTTGTGCAGTATATGGAGAAAGTGCTGTGACTGATCGAATGTGTCAAAAGTGGTTTGTGAAGTTTCTTGGTGCTATTTACATTTCAGCCAAATAATTATTTGCTGTGGGTCTGTCTTAAGTATTGGAAAATGTTTAGCAGCATCCCTGGCCTCAACCCACTAGAGGTCAATATTGGGAAATAGCCAACATGCTCAAAATATCTAAATCAATAAAGTTATTGGGGAAAATGAAAAGTTTGTCCTTTATTTTATGGAAAAAAACTAAACAGGATTTTTTGGTCAACCTAATAAAAAGAGGCAGGTGCTTATTTTTATTCCCAGCTGGTAACATTGACCATGCAAGTAATACTAAGTTAAAAGATGGGAAGTCCTTGAAGACCTTTAGGCAAAGAAGTGTCAAGATCAGAATTATGTTTATAAAAGATCGCTTTGAATACTGTGCAAGAAATAAATTAAAGGAAAAAAAGAGAACAAAACAGAGAGACCAATTTGGTTTTATTAGTTAGGAATGCTTTCAGCTTCAAGTAAGAGAATATCTGACATAGTTTAAACTTATGATGACATTTATAGTTTACCAACAGGAAATAAGGTTAGGCAGCTCCATGATATCATTAAACACCCAGGCTTGTTCCATCCTTCCACTCTACCATTGTTCATGTTTTGGGTTTTATTGTCTTGTTTGTTCCCTTATAACTGCCTCACCTCCAGACACAATAATCTTATTCAAGGCAGAAAGAAGGGGGATGGAACAGTGCTAGCCACCATCTATCCCTTTTCCTAGAAGCCCATCACAGATGTCTCTTTATATCTCATTGATCAAAACTGAATCACACTGCCCCTCTAACCAGGAGCAAGATTGCTAAATTGAATATCAGTATTACTTATCATAATTTACTACCTGGAGCTAGACCCATTGCTGCATGAAGCAAAACTGGGATTCTGATAGCCAGGTAAAAAGAAAAATGAGTGTCAAGTAGGAGAAAAACAATGATGGGCACTGAGGCAAGAGAAGGTAGCCTTGGCTAAGATGGTAATATTAGAGACAGAGACATTTAAGAGAAGGAAGTTACAGAACTTCGTGATGGGATGTAGAGAATGAAAGAGAAGGAGAAAAAAAACTGATTTCTGGATTCTGAGCTTGGGAAGTCAATGGATTATGATGTCATCTGCTAAGACAGAGAATGTGAAGATATGAGGAAGAAACACAGGAGTAAGGAAGATGAAGAGTCTAATTGTAGACATTCTGAGTTTGAGGTGCCTGCATATGTTAAAGAATTACCATCACATGAGTAAGTAGATATATCATTCTGAAACTCAGGAGAAAGGTCTGAGCTGTAGATGTGGACTTGAGAATCACTAGAATCCATGGGAATGGATGAGTTTATTACAGCAGATGCTCTGAGTTGCACAGAAAAGAATATAACACAAAAACAAAATTGAGGAAAGAAAAAGAACATTTTGGGCTCAGACAGCAGGAAACACATAGTATGGGGCTAGATTTTGGTCCCAAATCATCTGACACTTAAATTTAGAGGCTGGGTTTTCCTATTTCCCAAGCTCCAATTTTTATTTTTTATAACAAACCATTCCTCTGTATGTGATTTCATTATATCCTCATGATTATTCTTCTAAGCAGGTATATTGTTGTCCCCATTTTAAGGAGAAAAATCAAAGTCTTAAAGATTAAGTGGCCTTTCCTCACTCATAGCTATGAAGCTCTGACTCTCAGAGCTCCTGGACCTCTGTCTATGGACAGAAAAGACCCTTCAGTGAAGTTGCAAACTGTTTCCTTCTTGCTGTCATGTAGACCAGCATGACTGATGATTGTCTCTATAGCAACTCACTGAAGGTCAGCAAGAACCGAGCAACACAACTTAATATCCCAACATTTTTTCTACCAAGTTCCTTAAATCACCATTCCCAGATATGTTTGATTTTTTTTTTTCTCACATGGAAATGATTTGAGGCTGTGTAAAGAATGTATAAGATCCAGGAGAGCAGAAAAGACTGAAAATACAGGAAATGGAGGTCAAAGGTGGCAGGGCATGAGAGCCATAGCACCAATGGAAAGACTGGCCTCACAAGTCACATTCCATGGTAATAGAAGAGCAGAAAGAGGATGGGTAAGTATGCAAACAGAACTGTGCATATCTATTTTCTTACTTTGCCCCATGCCAATCCCCTTCTATATTACCTCCCTCTGTTAGAGAGTCTGGAAAGAAAAATACTTAAATTTCTAGCATCTTTTGTAGCTGGTTGTGCCCACGGAATGAGTTCCAGTCAACAGGAGTAGCAAAAATCCCAGAGGAGGCCCTTTCTTCCTGAATAACAGGGCAAAGCCTATCTAGTAGTGAAATTTTCTCTTCCCTCTTTTTTATTTTCTCTTTCTTCTTCTTGCCTGGACATTGGCTTTGATAATGGAGATGCCATTATCTCCATGAGAAGACAGACAAAAGGAGAAAGACAACACACTAAAGATAATGGAGCAGGAAGGTAGAAAGTTCCTAGTGCCTTAATAACCTCCTTGAGTAGCTGTGCCTGTCCTGTACTGTCTGTCCACATACTTCTTGTTGCATTCAGAGGTAGGAGGGAAGAAAAAGAAAGGAAGAAAGGGAGGAAATAATTTTCTTACTCAACCCTCTGTCAGGTTTTTGTTACTCATAACTAAACATGAATCTGGCCCTGAGGCATCCTGGCAGCTGTGAACATATTGATGGCAGTAAATTCAGGGACTCAGTAGGGTACCTCAAAGAATATGTGGGTGTCAGGCTCCTGTAGAAGTACAACAGGAGAACAGAGGTGTTGGGTGAACAGACACAGAGGAGCCTGTCTTTCGGAAGAAGTAGTAAAGACAGAAGAGATCATCGAGATACATTGTGTAACAGAAAAAGTTGACTGGGATTAGTTGACCTGGTCCTAGCCCTCAGCCTAGGACCATGTAACCAGCCATGTAACATCTCTGGGCCTCAGTCTACCGAATAAAGGATTTGAGCTAGTTCCCAACTTACATTCATCAAAAAGGAGGAGACCATATCTTTTGAAAGATTTGACTACCAAACTATATTTATCAAAAGATTCATATTCCCACAAGAATACTGTGTAAAAATAATTCCAGCCAAAAGCTAAGAAAAACTACTCTTTAATTAAGCCTAGTTAAACATAGGATAAAATTTCCATTCATTCTTTGGAAAAATAGGAAATATCTCTCAGAGCCACATGAATATCTTCAAGGACATGTTATAACCTGGAGATTCTGAGCACTGGCTCAGGAGAGCACTGAGGTCCCATTCTACCTTGAGTCCCTTAGCAGTGTATTTTCCATCCTCTTCTGAGGTCCACTTCTGGCTTCTAGTTCCAGGAGCTACCTCATTTCCTTCATGAAAAATAAGCTTGTGCAAATGGCATGTTCCTGCTGGCTGAAGGGCACCTCATATGTTCTATGCATCTGCTAGTCCTCCTCAGAGGCACCTTTTCCACCCCATCCTGCCTCCTTCCTCATCCCTGGTGGGCGGGGGGGACAATCTCACCTAAATATTTATCTCAAGTACCCTGTTCTGTGGCCATTTGAACTGAAAAACCCAGAGAACCTCTTAGCCAGTCTGAGGAACAAGCCCTGACCCTTTCCCTCAGGTAACTCTATCTGCTGCTGAAGACAGCAGAGCAGAGATCCCTCTCTCAGTTGATTAAATGATGTAAAGGAATGTCCAATATCCTGTTGGAGCACTGAATGGTCAATTCTTCCCTTCTCTCTCTCTAGCTGCCTTCCTCCTAAAAAATATTTATCATGTAAATTTTTTGTGCCAGGTATCCAGTTAGGTGGTAGAAACTAATAGAAGTAAGATGTGTCCAGTCTTGAAAGAACTCACAGATTAGTTGAGAGATGATCATGTGGAACTTCTAGCCCCTGGTCCGACAGTAAGGGAAGTGCCTTCAAGGAGACATACCCTAGATCCAAGACCTGCATCTGGCCGTCCCCCTGATGACAGCAGGCAGCATGGTACCAAGCCTCAGAAGAACCTCAACAAGTCTTGACCCTAGGTCCCTCTTATAGACGGGTTTTCGCCTGTCTTAGCTGAAAAGATACCCCAAGTCCTCTCTAGAAGCTGTAGAATTTTCCTGCCTAAGGCAGGAGACTGAAATAGGTGATCTTACCTGCTCTATGAGTCAATAGTGGGGAGAGGGGCTCGAAGGAAGCCTCTGAACCTGCCCTTCCCCTTAGGCAGCAGTCTTTCAGTATAGAGGGGGAAGACTCTCAGGGGCCAGGCAATAATAGCTCCAATACTGTTCCTTGGAAGAGGGGGATAGTATAATTGTCCTTCATACCTCACTTCCCTGAAGGAGTCCAGGCCTGAACAGAAGATTATGAACACACACAGGAGTTGGGCAATAAGTGGAGAGGCCCATGGTGGGACCCTCACAAAATAATCCTCAGCTGTGCTGCCATCCTGGTAGATCTGGGAGCAAATAGGCCAGTGTGAATAATCTTCACCAAGTATCTCCTAAGGCCTGACACATAGTCAGCTCTCACTAAAAGTCTGACAGGTGAATGGGTATATAATAAGAGTACATAATGCATGTTGGTTGAGCACAGAAGTGAAAGTTGTTTGAGAAGATATAAAGCTTTATACAAATATTAAAAATTTATATTTTTCCTCTCTTCTGTATCTCAGTCCCTCCCTATCCTCTGATCCTTTCTAAACCAGACCCACAGATTGGCATAGACAGTTAAGATTTATTTGAGGAATGGAAAACTTGGGGAAAAGGGTACCTTCTAAAATTTCTTTCCCATTCTCTATTCTGGGCAGGTTGCTCTAGCAAGGGTTAATGGGTGGCCAGTGCTAGAATCTAACAGAGCTGTTTTCCCCTCTCTCCCTGTCCTTCTACTGATTTGCAAGCCTGCTTGTTAGAGAGATTTAATTTTCCCTAAAACCTACTACTTGGAAAAGTACCTCATCACACATATGGTGAACAAAGAGTGCATTAATAGGAAAGGGAAACTGGAGGCAGGTACTAGACCAAGAAACCCATCAGTTCTGGAATCTAATTAAGTCTTCCAGTTGTACCAAAGGCATGTTGTTGAGCCTGTCCTGGAGGGCAGCCACACAATCCTGGCATCCAGATGTGCCCCTCAACTTCCCACTCTTCTGGAGTATGAGAGGACTGTGGAATCAATGGGCCATTGCTTTACTGGCTTTCTAGGTTTGGCACGCTTTGTAGGCCTTAGCTAAGGGCCAGGGTTTCCTTCAGGTTCAGCTCCCTCCATGAACAGAGCCCAAAAGGTGCATGGAGAGCAGGAGAAGAAGGAGAGGAATTTCCAGGATATGCAGGCCTACCCTGAGAGCTCTCAGGCTAAAGGGAGACCCACCTGACCTAAGGAAGTTAGGGAAAAGAGACTCCCACAGGAAGAAGGCTCCATGATGCATGCAGTTAAACATGAATACCAAAGCCACTGACTTCTGCTGAGAAGAACAACTGCAAGGTGGGGACAGAGAATTTAAAAAGGTCAAAAGAGAAGCATGAGTGGAGCAGAGCACAAATCCTCCCCAATCAATAGGAAAGATGTTGTTCTATAGTACAGGAACAGTAGCTGTGGGTGGGGGAAGGGGGCCTAAACTCAGAGGCATATGAGCACACACGCAGCTCTCCACGGAAGTGGGAGAGGAAAGAGGGCTACAGAGCTGAAGATCTTCTTCCTTCTGGTCCACATTCTTCTCTTGTCTGAGGTCAGGGAATGTGACAGAATAGTTTGGAAAGTGGGGCCTTTGGAGAGAGAACTGAACCATGGCCTGAGCCCTAGGACTGTGTCCCTGTCCAACCCACCCAGTGACTTTGAACAGGTCCCTCTGGCCCCCTATCACAAAACTCAAAGGCAGTGGTTGACTTGGGAGAAGGGGTAGAGGATGATTTTTCTAGATCAACCTCAGGCCAAGGCACTGTCTGGATGTATCCCCAACTCCACCTAAGTCCTAAACTGCTCCTGCCTCCACCTCCCAAGGCAATGTGCCACACCCCAGGAGGTAAGGGGATGGCTAAAGCACCCTCCATGGATGCCGCTGTGGCCACAAAAATGAACCTGGCATGCATCACATGACCTCTTCCTCATCAAAATAAAAAGGAAATTGATAGGCAGGTACCATGTGCTGAGTCTAACAAAACAAGATTTAACAAGATTGACTGTCAGTCTCTGATCTTGAGTTTAAAATTCAAAGCATATAAGCACAGAATGTTGGAGGCAGGGCTTAGAACTTCCATGTGTTGGAAAGCTATTAGCATTTTAGGGGGTGGTAAGCTTAATGTGACTCAAGGAGCTGGTAGCAATGAATATTCACCCTAGCAGTGGAAATGTTTACAGTGTGCTCAACAAGGTCTCACACTATCCTCAAAATAACTTAGTGACACTTAGTTAACATGGTGTTGATACTACCATGTTATCCCATTTTGCAGAAGGGGAAATGAGGCACAGAAAAATTTAAGTAATCTACCCAAAATCTCCTAGCTAGTAATTGCTAGAGGAAGAATTACTGTGGACCCAAACCCTGAACACTCCAGGATAGAAGCATGATAGTACCAGGGTCAGGGAGGCCACAGCCATTCTAAGACCAGCACTCCAAGTCCTCACTAGAGGCAAGATGGCACACATTCAAAAGAGGATGTTCCAAAAGTGGAAGAAAGGAATGTTTGGGAATGTCACATTCTTCATCTTCGTCTGCCACATGCTCCAGCCTCAAAGCAAGGAGGTATTTTTGATACCACCCTCAAATCTATTCCCTCACATCTACACATTACCACCTCATCAGGTTACACCTAGTTTAAACCCCCAGAAGCCCTAAAAACTTTCTCACTGATGCCACGTCTGAGTCCTACCTTCCCAAACACATCCCAACTCAACCTGGTTCTCTCCATCCACAGATGCCCCACCAATCTAAGGCACCAGCACCATCAACCCTCCTGGCTACACACTCCCTTCACCCCTTCACTGCCATACTGCTCTCCACACCACAGTCATTATGGGCTCTGGCAACCAAAATGGAACCATGCCACTTTACTGGATGAAGCCCTTTCATATGTCATACCCTGTGGGGAGCTCCAACTCCTAACGCTCTGGTCCTACTTTACTCTCCAACCCCTTCTCTCCAAGCCCCATTCACTGATTCTATCCATGTTACTTCAGTTTCCGCTACATGTCAGTCTCCTTCTTGCACCAAGGCTCTCACACATGCCATTCTTCATGCCCAGAATGTTCTTCCTCATCCCTCAACTCCTATAGCTGTTCCTTCTTATCCTTCAGGTCTGGGTCCCAATGTCATTTCCTCTCACAGGGCTCACATGCTCACACTCCCAAGTGGGTGTGTCCTATTCTCCCATTCTTTGCCTCCTTCATAGGACACTGCTCAATTTGAAATTATATATTTATTTGTGCACTTGCTGAAAATTCCTTTAACACAGGGGCCATTTTGTATTGTTTACAGCAAACCCAAGGCTAAACACAGAGGCACATGGTAAGTGTTCAATAAATATTTGTTAAGCAAATGAAAGGCCTGGAGAAGAGGTCCACAGAGCAGCGAGCTGTCCAAACCCGAGAGAGCATTGTGTAATATCTGATTTCATATGTCAGAAGAGGGACTAACTAACACAGTACTTACTGTGTCCTAGGCACTGCACTAAGTAGTTTCTAAATAATGTATTAACCCTCATTACAGCCCTGTGAGGTGGGTACTAGTATTACCCTGTTTTATGATAAGGAACAGAGACCCAGAGAGGCTAAGTAACTCACCCAAGTCTCCACAGTCATTAGAGAGGCACAGCCAGATGTTGAACCAGAGTCCAAGCTCTCAAGCACCTCAGTGGGAGGCCAGTGTATGGAAGCTTCTCCGAATCCCCACCTTGTATCCACAGAAGACCTTCACCAAGAGGGAGGCCTAGAGGTAAAGAGCCAACTCCAGAAGCTTAGTCAGCCAATGTGGTAGAGGGAGTACAGCCTGGACACAGTTGCCCTCATTGACCTCAGGGGCCAGTCTCTCAGCTTATGCCCTAGTTATGGCTGCTAGGGGGATAAAATAGGTTAGTGGAAATGAAGATGCTGACAAAATCAGTACGTGCTCCCTGAACACAAGGTCATGCAGTTCCCCAGGCTGGAAGGACTGTAATATCAATGAGATCTTCTAGTCAGACTATAAGTGGAGGTGTCCACTAAATTAACCCACTGCTTCCCTTCCAGCCTTGTCTGCTTATGCTCTGTTCCTGACCTTCCCCAACTCCAGGAGGGAGAGAGGGGTGAGTGAGGCAAAGGGAGCAGGGAGGCAGCCAACATAAGAAAAGATAGGCCACTCTTAAAACAACAACCCAAATTTCCCTTCTGATTTATGAGGTTTGGTCCATGCTAGGAGCACTGGGATCAAACTGAAACCCTTGGGCATGTCCTGCAGTGGCTCAGCACAGGTTTTATTTTGCAGGTAGGTTGCCTTGGCCTGCTCTTGAATTTTGCTGGCAAAGGGGCCAGTACAGCCCAGAGAGAGGGATCTGGTGCAAGGAGAGATAGTGGCCTCTATTCTGTGGAAGGAAGAGGCCCTAGAGGTCTGTGGCATTGTGCCAAAGGAGCTGGGAGGGTGGCCCTGAACGGACAGCTGGAAGAGAGCCAGCAGGAGCCAGCTTAAGGCTCACTTCAGTTGTTTGGCCTGCTCTGCCTCGTCTACCATCTGTAGCCTACCACAGGAGCTATGTATGGTGGGCAGAGATAAGTGCTCTGCTAGAGCCTGCCTCAGTTGTTTGGGCCCCAAAGGGTTGTGTAGAGTGGGCTGTGTGCAGGAGACATCATGTAGCTTCCACCTAAAGATGAAGGACAGGAAGATGGAGACAGAGGGTGGAGATGGCTCAAGAAGTGGAGAGAAGGAGAAAAGAAGTTAGGGCAACAAAAAATAAACACATACAAAGGAAAATGAAAGAGAAAGAGAGGGGAGGAGATTTTTGTATCATCCAAAAGGAAAAACAGAGAAGATGACTTTACCCTGAAATTTCATCAAGAAGTGTTGGGTTAGATCTGAGGAAGAATGGATGCCCTACCTACCTGTGCCCACTGGCATGAGTTACACATGAGATGCCTTCTTTAGAAGCTAAAGGAGGATAGGGTGTTTGGGGGAGGAGACAGGATGAACCCTGAATAAATGCAGGGAAGTGAGCCTGGGGACCTCCAGAGTCCCTTCTGTGTTGAATTTATGATTTTCTAAGAGCCAAGGAAAGGACAGAGAGGCAAGAACAATTCCCAAGAACTGGAGGAAATGGACAGAGCTGACATTTCCTGAGGGCCACTGGATCAGGCGCAGTGTGGGCACTGTGTCAATATTGCCTCACTCTGAATTCACACACTGGCCTGAGCAGGTGCTGGGTCTCTCATTCACAAGGGGCTAACTCGAGAGCCATACAGAGAAAAACAATTAAGTAGCACAACAGGATTTGAATTCAGGTCTGATACAATAGTCTCTGCTTGGAAAAGGCAGTAGGAGGAGACTTAGTGATGGTCAAAGAAGAGTATGCTGGAACCCAGAGGACAAGCTCAAACTTCTAGATCTGATATGGAAGAGTGCCTTGTGACCTTGGACAATTTCTAAGACCTAGTCTCAGTTTCCCCTTTAAGGTGGGAGCTTGGCCTAGGTGCTCACTAAAGCCTTTTTCAATTCAAACCGTGTAATGTTTAGTTGGGAACCTGCTTCCCACTTTCTATATTTTATTCTTAATAACCTTATTTCTCCTTTTGGTATTGTGTTCTATTCTGGGCATTCACTCTAGGTGTGGAGACCCCTGTCTGCAGCCCATTCAAGATGGAGAGTAGAAACTGAAAGTTATGGTGACACCTTCTCTAACTGGTTGTGGTCACTTAACTAACCAAGTACATAATTTATTTTATTAAGCCTATCATGTGCCCAGACAGGTGCTTAATTGGTAATACAAAGGAAAATGAGACTTGATCCCCAGCTCCAAGGAATTTCCAGACTAATGAGAAAGCCATATCCACAGAGCATGCTTACCTAGTGTGATCAGAGATCACTGATGCCTCATAGAAAAGCTTGGATGCTTATCAAAGTCTGCATGAGCTGAGATCAGAGGCATTTGGGACCTCATGATTTTGGTTTTGATAGCTGTTCTTTGGCCCCATGGATGCTGGCTACCTCTGACCTTGGGCCCACATTGTGGAAGTGGTGATCAATTGTCTCTTACTGTTGGCAGTCTCTGGAGAAATCTAGCATGGCTTGAACAAGGCCAGACAACAGTGATAAGTGTGCACATGAGGCAAACAGAAAGCGACGTGGCCACACTAAAGAGGGGTGACTACCCAGACTGTGGAAGGGAAGACCCTAGAAGGAAAGGGTCAATAATGTAGAGGTGAAAGAAGGGGGCCTTCTTGGCAGAGAGATGAAAATGTTTTACAAGCCTGGAGGCAAGAAAGCAACAGGCTTGTTTCCAGGATTGCAAGTACTATATTTTGCCATGCATAATGTGCACATTTTTGCCCAAATTTTTTAGGGAAAAATACGCTTTTGCATGTACATGGGTAGTACTAATTCTGTATCCACATAAATGTTTTTAATTCTATTATGTATGTTTATGCATTAAATTTATAACTCTAGAAAGCAATAACAATATCTATATGCAAAATAATGCTCTAGAGTAAAATAATCAGTTTTATTTCTAAATATAAATAAATAATTGAATTAAAAATTAAAATGAAGGCTTTTGGCCAAGATGGAGGCATAGGTAGATACACTTTACCTCCTCACACAACCAAAAGAAGAACAACAACAAATTTAAAACACAAAATAACCAGAACTGCCAGAAAACTGAACTGTATGGAAGTCCAACAACCAAGAAATTAAAGAAGGAACATTCATCCAGACTGGTAGGAGAGGTGGAGATGAGCAGCTAGGGCAGAGAGGATGCATGGAAATGTGGTAGTTGGAAGACCGTGTGGTCCCACATTTTCATGCAGATAAACTGGGAGGAAAAACTGGGGAGCAAGACAGACTGCACAGCCCAGGATTCTAGCACAGAAAAAAAAAAAAGCCTCAAAACCTCTGGCTGTAATAATCTGCGGGGATTGCAGTGGTGGGAGAAACTCTCGGCCTCAAATGAGAGTTCAATGAAGAGACCTACAGGGTCCTAGAACATACACAAACACATCCATCTGGAAATCAACACCAGAAGAGCCCAATTTGCTTGTGGGTAGTGGGGGAAGTGACTGAAAGCCAACCGAGAGGTGATCAAGTGGCACTGTTCCCTCTTGGATCCCTCCCCCACATGCAGTGCCACAATGCAGTATCTTGGGTTGCCCTACCCTGGCAAATACTTAAGGCTGTGCCTTTTACACTGAAACAGATATTCTGAGACAAAGAAATATGCCCCAATGAAAGAACAGATCAAAACTCCATAAATAGAACAAAGCAATGTAGAGATAGCCAACCTAATGATGCAGAGTTCAAAACAATGGCAATCAGGATGCTCACAGAAATGTTGGAGTATGGTCACAAAACAGAAGAAAAAGTGAAAGCTATGCAAAGTGAAATAAAGAAAAATAAAAAAATCTATGGTACATTTACACAATGGAATACTACACAGCAGAAAGAAAGAAGGAGCTCCTACCCTTTGCAATAGCATGGATGAAACTGGAGAACATTATGCTAAGTGAAATAAGCCAGGTGGTGGAAGACAAATACCATGTGATTTCACCTATAAGTGGAACCTAATCAACAACAACGAAAAAAAAACAAGCAAGGAAAATATAACCAGAAACATTGAAATTAAGAACAAACTGACAGTAACCAGGGCTTAGGTGGGAAGGGATAATGGGGGAAAAGGGGGAAGGGTTTTCAGAAACATCTATAAAGGACACATGGACAAAACCGAAATTGGATAGAATCAAGGGTGGGAAGAAGGGATGGCTGGGGTGGAGGGGAGTGATGGAGGGGAAATGCAGACAACTGTACTTGAACAACAATTAAAAAAGTTAAAAGATATAAAAAGAAAAAAAGAAAGCCATACAGGAAATCAACAATGAAGGGAAAGAAACTGGGACTCAAATCAATGATTTGGAGCAGAAGAAAGGAATAAACAGTCAACCAGAATAGAATGAACAAACAAGAACTCAAAAAAATGAGGAGAGGCTTATGTGCCTCAGAGACAACTTTAAACGTTCCAACATGTGAATCATATGGGTGCCAGAAGGAGAAGAGGAAGAGCAAGATATTGAAAACTCACTTGAAAAAATAATGGAGAACTTCCCCAATCTGGCAAAGGAATAGACTTCCAGAAAGTCCAGGAAGCTCAGAGAGTCCCAAAGAAGTTGGACTCAAGGAAGCACACACCAGGCACATCATAATTACATTACCCAAGATCAAAAATAAGGAGAGAATCTTAAAAGCAGAAAGAGGAAAGAAAAGACTTACCTACAAAGGAATTCACATAAGCCTATCAGCTGATTTCTCAAAAGAAACCTTGTGGGCCAGAAGGGGCTGGAAAGATGTATTCAAAAACAAAACTATCATTTAGAATGGAAGGGCAGATAAAGTGCTTCCCAGATAAAGTCAAGTTAAAGAAGTTTATCATCAACAAGACTTTATTATTGGAAATGTTAAAGGGACTTACCTAAGAAAAAGAAGAACATCAAAACTATGAACAGTAAAATGACAACAAACTCACAACTATTAACAACTGAACCTAAAAAAAAAATAACAAAAACAAACCAAGCAAACAGCTAGAATGGGAACAGAATCGCAGACATGGAGATCACATGGAGGGTTATCAGTGGGGAGTGAGAGCGGGGAAGTGGGGGAAAAGGTACAGGGAATAAGAAGCATAATTAGTAGGTACAAAATAGACAGAGGGAGGTTAAGAATAGTATAGGAAATGTTGAAGCCAAAGAAATTATATGTATGACCCATGGATATGAACTAAGGTGGGGGGGATGCAGGTGGGAGGGGGGTGCAGGGCAGAGGGGAATAAAGGCCAGAAAATGAGACAACTGTAATAACATAATCAATAAAATATATTTTAAAAAAGAAAAAAGAATAATACACTGGAAGAAATAAACAGTAGTTTACATGAAGCAGAAGATCAAATCAGTGATTTGGAAGACAAGGTAGAAAAAAACACCCAGACAGAGCAGCAAAAAGAAAAAAGAATTTTTTTTTTAATGAGGAGAGCTCAAGAAACAGTTTGGACATCATGAAGTATAACAACATCCACAACATAGGAATGCCAGGAGAAGAGAGTGGGTAAGGGACAGAGAACCTATTTGAAGAAACAAGGACTGAAACTTCCTTAATATGCTGAAGGAAAAAGACACACAAGGCCAAGAAATTCAGAAAGTTCCAAAAACATTTGAACCAATGAGGCCTACACTGAAACACATTATAATTAAAATGACAAAGCTTAAAGACAAGGAGAGAATCCTAAAAGCCACAAGAGAAAACAAGATAGTTACCTACAAGGGAGCACCAATTATACTGTCTTCAGATTGCACAACAAAAACATCTTTGGCCAAAAGAGAGTGGCATTAAATAGTCTAGGTGATGGAAAGCAAGGACCTACAACCAAGGCCACTTTGCACGGGAAGACTATAACTTAAAATCCAAGGAGAAATAAGGAGCTCCCCAGACAAGAAAAAGCTAAAGAAGTTTGTTAACACCAAACCAGTACTGCAACAAATGTTAAAGGGCTTGTCTTAGGAAGAAAAAGAAGAAGAAAGAAGAAGGAGTAGAAGGAGATAGAGGAGGAAGGGGAAGGGGAGGAAGTGGAGGGGGAGGGAGAGGGGGAGGGAGAGGAGGAGAAGGAAGAGAAGGAGAATGAGAAGAAGAAGGGGGAGGAGAATGAGAAGAAGAAGGGGGAGGAGAATAAGAAGAGGAGGAGGAGAAAGGGGAAAATGGAGGAAAACAGTCTAACAATAAAACAGCACTACATACGTATCTATCAATAATCACTTTAAATGTAAATGGCTTAAATGCTCCAACCAAAAGACACAGAGTAGCTGAATGGATAAGAAAACAGTACCCATTATTGTTTCTTGCTACCTCCAAGAGACCCATCTCAGATCAAAAAAAATACACACAGACTAAAAGTAAAGGGATGGAAAAAGATATTTTGTGCAAAAGGGAAAGAAAAGAAAAGCTGAGGTAGCAGTGTTTATATCCAACAAAACCGATTTTAAAACCAAGGCTATAGTAAGAGACAAAAAAGAACACTACATAACGATTAGGGAATAATCCAACAAGATGATATAACCCTAGTAAATATTTATACATCCAACATAGGAGCATCTAAAATGTGAAGCAAATCTTGATGCACATGAAAGGAGAGAATGACAGTAATACAATCATAGTTGGGGATTTTAATACCCATTGACTTCATTGGATAGATCTAGACAGAAAATCAACAAGGGACAGCAGCCTTAAATGACACACTAGATCAAATGGATTTAATTGATAACTTCAGAGAATTTCACCCCAACCAAGGCAGCAGAATATACATACTTTGAGTTTACATGAAACATTTTCTAAGATAAGTAACATGTTAGGACATGAAACAAGTCTCAATAAATTTAGGAAGATTAAAATCATATCAGGCATCTTCTCTGACCACAGTGCTATGAAACTAGAAATCAATCACAAGAATAACACTGAAAAACATGCAAAGACATGGAGGCTAAATAACATAGAATAGGTCAACAAAGATCAAGGAAGAAATCAAGATACCTTAAAGCAAATGTAAATGAGGACACAACAACCCAAAACCTGTAGGACATTAGGAAAGCAATCATTACAGGGAAATTCAAAGCATTACAGGCCTATCTGAAAGAAAGAGAAAAGAAATGAAAAGAAGAAAGAAAGACAGGAAGACAGGAAGGAAGGAAGGAAGGAAGGAAGGAAGGAAGGAAGGAAGGAAGGAAGGAAGGAAGGAAGGAGGAGCGAGCTCAAATAAACAGTCTAACTTCACACTTAAAGGACCTTGCAAAAGAACAACAAACAAAGCCCAAAGTGAGTGGAAGGTAAAAATTAAAAGATCGCAGCAGAAATAAATGAAATAGAGTCTAAAAAAATGATATAAAAGATCAATGAATCCAAGAGCTGCTTTTTGAAAAGATAAACAAGATTGACAAAATTTTAACCAGATTCATCAAGAAAAAAAAAGAAAGAACCAAAATAAATAAAATCAGAAATGAGAAGAGAAATAACAACTGACACCAAGGAAATACAAAGGATTGTAAGAAAATAGTATGAACAACTGTATTCCAACCAACTTGACAACCTGGATGGAATGGATAAATGCCTAGAAACATACAATTTTCCAAAACTAAATTAGGAGGAATCAGAGAATCTGAATATGTTGGGAACCTGGGCTGGGCAGAATCTGGCCTTTTCAGCTAATGCAATCAGCT
>PVKM010026660.1:0-19219 GCA_004027735.1 Carollia perspicillata | reverse complement strand
ATTTGCACATTATCATAAATGTACTAGATGTCATGGAATTATGTACTTTAAAAATGTTGAGCCCTGGCTGGTGTGGCTCAGTGGACTGAGCGCCAGCCTGCGAACTGAAAGGCTGCGGGTTTGATTCCCAGTTGGGGCACATGCCTGGGTTGCGGGCCAGGTTCCTGGTTGGGGGTGTGTGAGAGGCAATGGATTGATGTTTCTCTCCCTCTCTTTCTCCTTCCCTTCCCCTCTGTCTAAAAATAAGTAAATAAAATCTTTTTAAAAAAAGGTTTTATTTATTTATCTTTAGAGGGGAAGGGAAGGGAAGGAGAGAGGGAGAGAAATATCAATGTATGGTTGCCTCTCATGAGTCCCCTGCTGGGACCTGGCCTGCAACCCAGGCATGTGCCCTGACTGGGAATTGAACTCCAATCCTCCGGTTCACATGCCCACGCTCAATCCACTGAGCTACACCAGCCAGGGCTAAAATCTTTAAAAAGTGTTGAAATTATGAATATTATGTGAATATTACCATAATGAAAACTACGATTGATATTAAATCACCCAGTGAATGCGTAAATAAGTGGAACAACAAACTGATGTTTCTCTCTCTCCCTCTCTTCCTAAAATCAATAAAAACAATTTTTTTTAAAGGTGAGGCTCTGGGGCTCTGGGTCTAAGGGTCTTGTCTTGTGTGTATGTGTGAGAAAGAGAGAGAGTGACAGAGACAGAGACACAGAAAGTTGGGAGGTGTTAAAGGCTTAGCACCAACCTGAGACTTTCTCCTGAGTAGAATCAACTGGCTTGAAAGGAGAACCAGAGGTACCACTTTTCTCATGGGGCTATCTCAGCGCGCTGGCAGAGACCGCCTAAGATCACCGGGGCACCACCAGTGCTTTAGGTGCATGCTGTGTGAGCACTAGTACAGTTCACATACTGCAAAAGGTGCTGGCTTCGAGGACAGATATGCTTGCATTTCAACCAAAGCTTAATTCTTAAGCCAAAAGTTGCGGTTTAGGGGCTGCTTCTGCCCAGAGGAGGGAGTCAGAGTCTTCCCGTATTTGTCTGCCTGAGGGGCACCTTTCTGAGTCCTTCTTTATATTTTGGGAAACCTGGTATAGAAAATGGTATGAACTAGAAAACAAACAAGACTTTGCCACAATTCTTGTTGCCTCCACATTCCAGCTGTGAGACCTTGTTCTAATTACTGGACCTTCTCTAAATCTTTATTTGCTCATCTGTTAAATGGGAAAAACATCTCAGAAGAGTGTAAATATTAAATGAGGTGTGTGTACACACTGATCATGAATTTTGACTGCTTCTTCCCCTATTTTTCCCATTAACTTCAGCTTTCATTTTGGCTTAAACACTTTTTTTTTTGCGCTAGAAAAGTAATATAACCATACAAAAAAGATGATAAGAAATTAAATAACACCTTTTTTCACCTGCCCCAAGTTCAACTATGTTTGCATTTTGTTGTATTTTTTTTCTATATTTTTTCTAAACTTTCATAATTTTTAAAAATTGGGTTTAGAGACAGAGAGGAAAGGAGAGAAACATCGACTTGTTGTTTATTGATGCATTCACTGGTTGTTTCTCTAAGCTTTTAAAAAAGCACAGTTGTATGTTTTTGCTGCTTCATTGTCTTCATAGGCATAATTTTCATGGCTGAATACACAATTTTCACAAATACCATATATTTTTAATATTTTATTTATTTATTTTTAGAGAGGGGGAAGAGAAGGAGAAAGAAAGGGAGAGAAATATCAATGTGTGGTTGCCTCTCATGTGCCCCCTGCTGGGGACCTGGCCCGCAACCCAAGCATGTGCCCTGACTGGGAATTGAGTCGGCGACCCTTTGGTTCACAGCCCGCACTCAATCCACTGAGCTACACCAGCCAGGCACAAATACCATATTTTTAAAAAAAGATTTTATTTATTTATTTTCAGAGAAAGGGGAAGGGAGGGAGAAAGAGAGGAAGAGAAATATCAATGTGCAGTTGCCTCCCATGTGCCCCTTGTTGGGGGACCTGGCCTGCAACCCAGGTATGTGTCCTCACTGGAAATCGAACCGGCAACCCTTTGGTTCACAGACTGATGCTCAATCCACCGAGCCACACCAGTCAAGACTCACAAGTACCATATTTTGCTGAGTCATTTCCCTCTTGTTAAATATTTACACAGCCACAATATTTTGCTCTTCTACATAAAACTTTGATGAAAATCTCTGAGAATCCGATGAGGTCTGTCCAGAAAAAGTCCAGCCATTGCTAATATAATGAGAACAGTTTGCATGACATCAATGTAACCTGGGAGCCAAGGAGAGGGGACTGGAATGTACATGCGCGAACAGTGATGCGTTCACTGTCAGTGGGGGTGGTAGACACCATTGAGTTGAGCATGTGTACTGAGTGGCCATTGCATTCAAAATGACTGAATAGAGCAATGATTCTGCATTAAATTTTGCATTAAGCTTGAACATTCCTCCGTGGAAACTATTCAGATGATTCAGAAGGCTGAAGCTATGGGCAACTGGTGACTGACAGCTTCATCATGACAACATGCCCACTCTTGCATCATGTCTCATGCAGAGTTTTTTTGTTAAAGAGAAAATCACCCAGGTGACTCACCTCCTATAGCCCAGATTTGGTGCCCTGGGACGTCTGGCTTTTCCCCAAAACTAAAATCACCTTTGAAAAGGAAGAGAGTCCAGACCATTGATGAGATTCAGGAAAATACAATGGGGCAACTGATAGTGATTGGGAGAACTGTGGGAAGTTCCAAGGTGCCTACTTTGAAAGGAACTGAGGTGTCATTGTCCTATGTACAAGTATCTTGTATCTTCTTTAATAAATGTCTCTATTTTTCATATAACATGGCTGGATACCTTTTGGACAGGCCTCATATATGTCTCCCGAATTTTGATCAATTTTTTCTTCTTTTAGAAAAATTTATTACTATTATTTTTTTTAGAGGGAGAGAAGGGAGAGAGAAAGAGAGGGGGAGAAACATTGATGTGAGAGGGAAACATTGATCAGCTGCCTCTTGAATGAGCCCTGACCAGGAACCAAACCTGAAGCCCAGGCATGTGCCCTTACTGGGAATCAAACCAGTGACCTTTTGTTTTGCGAGACAAGACACCCAACCGACTGAGCCACACCAGTCAGGTTTTGATTACTTAAAATACAGTCCCAGAAATAGAAATATTGGGTCAAATCTGTGAGCACTTCTCTAGATTTGGTGGTACATGATCTTGTAATTACTTGTAACTCTAAATGCAGGATGTACAGCCGATATCTGTTCATCTGATCTAAAGGATGGGAGTAGAGATATTAGTACACGCCTTGCTGAAATCCATCTAAACTAGGTCTACGTTCCTTGGTCTATGAACCTTGTAACCTTACAGCTGTAGAAAATATTTCCCTCCTGGGGTGGGGAACACACAATACAATATACAGATGAGTGTTAGAGAATTGTACACCTGAAACCTATATAATTTATTATCCAATGTCACCCCCAATAAATTCCATTAAAAATAAATACATAGATAAAAAATTAAAAAGAACCAAAAAATAAAAATAAAATATTTCCCACTTCATAGGGCAGATGTGAGGATTAAACATATTAATGCAAAATAGCTTAGACGAGGGTCTAGCATGAGCGAGCCGTCACTGTCAATCCCTGTACTCGTTCTCACAGAATAAATGACACGCGCGTTGTCTGGTACGGTGGCTCTTCGTGGGCTCCTGGTGATCAACACCTTCCTTACTGGGGACTTAGAGGTTAAGTTCTGCGAGGTTATTATCACTTGACTGATGTCTTCTGACTGCTAAGAGTTGCTTGTATTGTTTTGTAGGTTTGTTTGTTTTCAAATACGATTCGTAAGGAGAACTATGCAGTCAACGACGTGGAGTCTTTCTCCAATACATATAGCCTCAGGTACAAAAAAGACACCTTTAGGTGGGTAACAGAAAGGAGGTGAGGGAATCTGGCAGTTGTGTTTGTTTCTTTATTTCTACCTTGCTTGGTTTCAAAAAGGACTTGAGGCATTTATAGGGCCACACACTCTGCAACAGGTGCCTGGCATCCAGTAGGACTGATGGCCACTAGCTGCTGGCTGTTATTGCTGATAGTAGCCAAAGGAGCAAAGTATCATTAACAAGCTAAAAAGAATAAAACGGTGGAAGGAAAATAGGAGGAAGCGATAACATGAATCCAAGGCTGGTACACAAGCGCACGGCACGAAGTTCTGCTTACACAACTGCTGAAAGTGGGTTACAGATTTGTTGAAATTTCCAGAGGCCCAAGCAAATATTTGTTCCATAATTCACATGAGGCTTGGGAGAACGTTTTCCTGTAAGTCACCTTGAGTTTGTATTATTAGTATCTTCCTCCACTTTTTCTGAAAACTGGAATGTCCCTTGTCTAGCTCCAGTCTTCTGCATCTCTTCACCAAGGAGCCAGGTGGCTCGGAGTGCTCACTGGGACATTTTCTCATTTTACGTGTCCACGTCAGGTCAGGATATGTGAACTAATTCAAAGCAGCACAATGCTTTCTTAAAATTACACACCTCCAATGTTAGATTTCAATTTCCTCCTACTAGTGTTTGTTATAAAACAAATCTCGTAATGCAAGAAAACCCCCATGAAATCCTTTCCATCTAAGGTTATCAAATATAAAGAGATCTATACTACATGGAGAAACAGGCACTCTCGAACATGGTTCATAAGAGTATGCATCTGCACTGCCTCTTTGGAGGAAGGAAAATTTGGCTACGCTGCTCAAAATTCAAAGTGCCCACACCCTTTGACTGAGCACGTCTGCTTCCAGATCCCACAGGCACGGTGGCACAGGCACCCAAAGATGTGCGCACGGTGATTGCATCGACATGTTCTTTTGGTAGCGAAGGACTGAAAATAACCTACATGTCCACCAGTAGGGGAGTTGATTAAATAAAGTGTGGCATATTGCCCTGGCTGGTGGCTCAGTTGGTTGGCGCATTGTCCCATACACCAAGAAGGTTGTGGGTTGGACCCCCGGTTGGGGTGCATGCAGAAAGTGGGGGTCAACCAAGTGATGCTTCTCTCTCTTTCTCTCAAATCACTGAATGTGTCCTCAGGTGAGGATTGAAAAAAAATTATGGCATTGCCATATAATGAGCACTCAGCAGCTGTGAAAATAAACAAAGCAGGTATGTACAAACTGACATGAAACATTCTCCAAAATATGTTATGTGAAAAAAGCAAGGGGGAAGCAAGTAACTAGCGTGTGCTATCATCTTGTGTTTTTCTACAAGGTGATGCACATGCATAGATTATTTCTAGAAGGCTCCACAAGAAACTGGCAACAGTGCTCACCTCAGGAGGTGATGATAGGGGCTGGGGTTGGTCAGAGGCAGGAGGGCAGCTTGCTTTTCCCTTTTCCCTCTTTATACTGTTGGAATTTTTTCAAAATATAAAAAGAAGTAAAAAAGAAAAACGTAAAACAAATCTCACTAGAAAACATCTACACTGTGTTGTACCGGCTTTATTTCCTTGCTGGAGAAAGCGTGTGTGATCTTTGAACTGCGGTGGCGCTACACTCCTCTTCCTGCCTGTGGGTACATTTTTACAAGAGACACTCAATGACCCTCTCTGACCCAACAGTCCTGACTAAACCACTAACTGGTGGAATGATCCTGGGAAAGCCCACCTTTCTTGGTGTTAGGGTGCAGAAGTGACAAGATGGACAACGTCCTGCCCTCTCAAAGCTTAAACCAGGCAGAGGGAGCAGCATGGCCAAGGGCATGAGGGTGAGTAAGTCCATGTCCACCAACTCCAGTTCTCATTTCCTATTGCCCCCACCCCTTTTTCTCATGCTCCCTATGACCACACTCTCCTGGGCTGCTCTGCCTGGCCACATTCTAAACCGAAGATCTTTAGTACTAAATGCTGGAGCCATGTAGACACTGCCCAGAGGGACCCTGAGGATAGAATCAGGAAGAAATGGCCAGTTGGACTGGCCTCTGAGAGGTTTCTTTCCACAGGTTGTGTGCAAGTTCGGGCTAGATGGTAATAGTTTTTGCACATAAAAATGTAGCTTTATTTTATCCTTAAAACATATACTCAGTGCCTTCGTCTCTTTGGATGTCTGCAACTAGGTCACATGATCCTTTTCTTTAAGCAAGGATGCTGTTCATTCTGGGGCAGCATTATTCATTGTCAATTTTTATCCTGTTGTAGGAATTAGGTGATTTTGCACGGTGTCCTCAGTCTGGACTAACTACACAACCAGGCCCGTGACATTGTCATGGGTTTTGAAGCTTTAGTTAGGAATTCTCAGAAAAAATTTCCAAAATCAGAGATGCATTGCGGAGGAGAGGAAAAGGCATGAACCCTGGAATCAGAGAGCCTTGTGTTCAAATCAGACTCTGACATGCACTCAGTAATTAACCTCAGTTTCTTCATAAAATGGGGGTAACAATACAGAACTGCCCTAAGGAAATAGAGATAAGGCATGTAAGGAACCTAGCACAAAGAAGGTCCTCAATAATAGCAGCGCTTACTATCATTTCTATCAAGTTCCTTGTTTTCATATCACAAAACTGACCGTCCACCAGTAGTCTTTTTTTAAAAG
Source organism: Carollia perspicillata (assembly GCA_004027735.1). Lineage (NCBI taxonomy): Eukaryota > Metazoa > Chordata > Mammalia > Chiroptera > Phyllostomidae > Carollia > Carollia perspicillata. Next base: position 12,621 of record PVKM010026660.1, on the reverse strand, counting down.
GTAGCAGTAAAAATAATAACTAGCATTCATAAAGCACTTATTATGAGGCACTCTTCTAAGTGCTTTACATGTATTAATTCACTGAGTATTTACAGCAAGGCTTTGAGGTTGATAAGGTTATTTTACAGACAGGACAGCCGAGGCTCAGAGACGCTAAATAACCTGTGCAAGGTTGCCCAGCATCTCAACCGAGCTGGGACTGAAACCCAGGCGGTAGGTCTCTGCCGACTAGACAGAGGCGCAACACTCTTACTCACTCATCAAAACGTTCCTCTGTGTCAACCCAAGACAGCTCAACCTGGCTCAGGGAGAAAAATGAACGAATTCCTCCAGACACAGATTTAGCCAACTGGGGCCGAAGGGGTTATTCCCACTGAGACGCCAGCGCCCCGGCTCCTAGAGAGGCGCTGTAGTGGGCGGGAGGCAAATGCACTTCCGGCGTGTGTGGGGACTCAGGGAGTGTGACCGGCTCGCGGCGCTATACCCTGCACGGCCCTCCCCGCAAAGGGTCCCTGTCCTGTGCAGGGTGCGGGGAGAGGGGCAGGGACTCCCGTAAAGGCATCTCTGCCCTCCTGAGTTCCAGAAAGCGAGGGTCCTAAACTGGGGAGGGGAGGGCCGGCCCGCGCACACTGGCGGCGCGCCGGGAATGCGGCAGAGGAGCGTCCCTGAACTTGTTTGCCGCAGTGCATTCTGGTCGTCTACCCGCCTGGCGGATGGGAGGCACGTGGCGGCGGGCGATTCTCCGTAAAGGGCCGGCAGCCCGGTCCTTTGCAGAAAGGGGTCCTCTGCCGGCCCCACCCTAAGGCCTTGAGCCTTCCAGAGCCCCAGGAAAGAAAGCATTCCCTCATCTCTCTCCGTAGTGCTGGCCGGTCCGCTTCTTCCTTGTTCCCCACAATCTCGAGAAGACAGTGGATCATCCCCATTTTATAGGCTATTTACTTATAAAGTCTATTTTATAACCGGGCTCTTCGAGGTGCCCGCGCTCTAGGAGCAGAGCCAGGACTGCAGCTGCGCAGGTCAGACCTCTTCCCGTGTTGGGGTGATGACTTGACCATGAGACTAATTCCTCTAAAACTCAGCAGGCCTAACAGTGACCTGCGTGGCCGTTCTGACGAGAGAGATGGCTCACTCTCAGTCAAGTTGGAACCTCAGTTACCTTTTCTCCTACTCTCCCTTTTAATTTTCTCAACCTTACCAAGTTTTTAGGCTTCATCTTTTTTGGCCCAACCCATCTTTCTAGTCTTACTGCCACATCTTTCAACCTCATTGTCAACAACCGGTGTTGTTGACAGTAACCTACAGTCCTGTCCCCCTGTTTATTTCACATGCCACTCCACTACCTTTGCGTCTAGCCACTCCCTTGTTCGATAAAATATATAGTTTTTAAAACTGTAAGTTCAAGTGACAATTTTTTAGCATGGCATTTAAGGCCATTTGAAACTTGACTTCAGCCCAATTTTCTAACCTGATTTCTCTTGGTTTCCTAAGTAGAGGATACAGACTGGTCACTACAATTGGAAATTGTGTCTCAGCTGCTCCACCAAATGCCTTCTTAAAATTCGAATTGATAATTTATTTTAAAATGGGAAGAGTTCATTTAAAAAGTCCATATTTCCAGCTTCTTTTGAAACATCCGTGAAGCCGGAAACAGTTGGCCCATGTTCTTGCATTCAGAAACTGGTTTAAACTGAGAAGTGGCTGCGCTCTTACATAGGGCTGTGTCCCCAGTTTACTTTAGGCTCTCCCACTCCCAAGTACTCCTTGTCTCTAAGCCTGAGGATCAGCCGTTGTGCTTGCACAGATGTTTTTCATAAAGCAGAGAAATAGGCTTTCGGTTTCAGTAACTCTATCAAAAGTCACAAATGGCCCTGGCCGGTGTGGCTTAGTTTGTTGGAGCGTCCTCCTGTAAACTGAAAGGTCACAGGTTTGACTCCCAATCAGGGCATATGCCTAGGTTTTGGGTTAGGTCCCCAGTTGGGGCATGTATAAGAGGCAACCAATTGATGTTTCTATGTTACTTTCCCTCTCTTTCTCCCTCTCTTCCCATCTCTAAAGTCAGTAAGAATGTTCTTGGGTGAAGATTGGGGGGAAAAAAAGGAAATTAAAAAAGTGCACAAATGGAAAGACCAAGAGGGATGCATGGGTACACACAACAGAGAATAAGCACCCAGCCTCCTTGACTTACTTGCTTTTCTTTATGGAGCTCCTAGCCATTTGAATTTTCCACTCAGGCCCTACAGAAACCCTTATATATGGCTAGATTAATTGCCTGACAGCCTCAAATGAACTGGAGGACTGTATCTTTGCACCATCTTCTCTACAGAGTGAATTCTGTTCATTAAGATCCATGACTAGTTTTACTTTGAAGTGTTCCCTGACAAGCAACCATCCAACTCCATCCATCCATCTCATCAGCATTTCCAGAAGTCAGGCACTGGGTTAGATGAGTATGACCAAGCCACCACCATCTCTCTCTTCTCTGGATTTCTAAGGCTGTGCCTGAATCAGTCAATGTATTATGCATGGTAGGTGATCAATAAATAATTATCAACTTGGTAAATGGCACAGTCACATCTTATCCCCTAGTTAGATTTTAAGGTCTTTGAGGGCAGGCATCAAAATTGCATCTATCTTTGCAAACTAGAACAAACTAGCCCAGTTTCATAGCTGACATTCAGTAATAGTCTGAGAAAATATATGCTATAAGGAGGTGCCTCAGACAAGTAATAGATGCACATCCCACAGCTAGAAGCATCATCCACCCTTCTTAACCCCCAAGCTTGGTGGTGCAGAGGAAGGGAGGGGCAGCCCCAAAAAGCAGAGGCTTTACTCAGTCCTAAAAGTGGGGAGCATTTCGCAGCCGCCTTGACCTGGAGGCTCTGTTCAGGATCCAGTTGTATCCGTGTGACCCTGTGAGCTTAAGCCCAACCTGATTCTGTTTCTGAATTCCAAGCTCTAGAATAATAATAGTTCACATGTAGTGAGGCACTGCCAAATGCTTCATATCCATGGCCTCCATCCAGCCTCACCACTGTCCTGGAATCAATATGTGTATTGTATCTCCTCTTTGCAGATGAGAAGGCTGAGTCTCCACCGCCTCAGTAGCTTGCCTAAGGCCAATAGTAACAGGCTGAACCAGGAGTTCGAATTCATGTGAAGTGATTCCGGGGCACCTGAGTTTTGTACTGTGTTCCTTCTGGACATCTAAGGCTGAAGAGGGATGTTGGGGAAGACCAGAGACTCAGCTGTCAGCTAGTTTGGGTTCTAGGTTATGTGCCAAGTGGTAAACCTAATGCAAATGCCAACCCTCAATGCCTTTATGTTCATTTTTCTTATATCCTTCTTTAACTTTCTACTTAAGGACTTAAAATGTAAATCTTCATCCTGGCTGGTATAAATCAATGGATTGAGTGCCAGCCTGACAACTAAAGGGTTGCCAATTCAATTCCCAGTCAGGGCACATGCCTAGGTTGTGGGCCAGGTCCCCAGTAGGGGGCGTGCAAGAGGCAACCACACATTGATGTTTCTCTGCCTGTCTCTCTCCCCCCTTTCTCTCTCTAAAAATAAATTTTAAAATATCTTTTTAAAATAAAATATATATCTTCATAATCAATAAACTCTTTAAAAGTCCAAGGAGAAGACTTCAGATTTTTAAAAATCAAACCGACACCGTAACTTTAAACTCTTGAATAACAAGTCTGTGTTCACAGGGGGAAGTCACAAGAGGGAGAAGTAGCTTCCCAAAGAAAGGGCATGGAAGGAAAGCAGCAGTGAACTAAACACTCCAGGCACTGAGAGGCTTTTATATTTCATCTTGCTCAGTCCTCATGTACGAAGGTATTGTCCCGCTGTGCAGAAAGGGGAAGTGAAGCTTCCAGTGGAAAGTGGGCAGGGAGGGCGGGAGGCAAGGATAGAAGTAGGGAGGCCTGCTAGGGTATTGCAATAATGCCTGCCACGATGTGTGGAAGACGGTAATTTGTACAGAAGTGGTGGTAATGGAAGTGGTGAAAAATGGACAGATTCAGGATATATTTCCAAAGTAGAGCTTACAGGATTTCTCAGAGATTAGAAATTGGCTATGTTTTAAAGACAGGAATTAAGAATCACTCTAAGGTTTTTGACCTGAGCAACTGAAGGAGGAGTTGCCATCAATTGAGATAGAAAAGGCTGGGGGTGGAGCCGCCTTGGGGGTCTCAGGTGTATCAATATCTACAGGTACAGTCTTTCAATGAGAGAAACAGATATGACCAGAGCATATAACAGGGTTTGGTAACAGGGTGCAGAAGTCAGGATACAAGGTTGACATTTAAAACATCAGTGGTACTTCTATAAGGGCGAAGAGCTACCCCAGCGACTCTCTAGTGAGGAACATGGGTTCATACCCGGATCACTTGTGAAGTCCTTCCAATCTAAACCACTGATACCCGGCAGGGGAGATACCATGATCAAGAAGGTGGTTTTCCCAGGGTAAGCCTTATCCATTGCACTCTGGGTGTGCTGACCCCTGTAATTTCCCCAAACGTGGGAAACTCGGCTGCATGATTTGTGGTAGGGGGGACTGCATTCACGCTTTCCCCTGGGAAAAATAAATAAACCACAGAGGCGGTGTTTACAGTCGTCCCTCGCAATATCGCTGTTCACTTATTGCAGCTTTCTCGGGGGCCCGTGAAACAGTGAAGCCACAAAAAGTGAACCGCGATATAGCAAGGGACGACGGTACACTTCACTGGTGAGCACCCACATAGAAGTTTATGTTGTTAAAATGACATAGGTTTAACAGTGTAGAAAGTATTTAAGAGCATATGAAGTTGTACAAGAGTGTGGGAAAGGTTTATAGGAGTGTGGGAAGGGTTTATAAAGCCTTAAAATATATATAAATAATAAAATAAAGATAACACCGCTACTTTGCGGATTTTCACCTGTCGCGGGGTCTCTGGAATGTAAGTCCCACGATAGGTGAGGGATCACTGTACTCCCTAAAATGTTGGGAGAGGGGGTGGCGGGAGCGGTGGCTGCCACTGTGTGTGCAGTCAGCGCGGCAGTGAAGACCGAGGACGTTAAGAAGGAGGAGGGAAGGGTGTGTAGTAAAGGGCCCATCTTATGGAACAACTATTTCCCCCAAGTTGAAAATTAGTTATCAAGTAACAGGACCAGAGAGAATCATCAGGACCTAGTTTTTTATTCTTTTAACCACATTTTTATTTATAAAAATGACATAACAAAGACATTAATAGACACTTAGTTATCTCTGACTTTCCCTGAAATTCCTTTAAAATGAGAGTAAAGCCGTGGTTGGTGTGGCTCAGTTGGTTGGAGTGTCATTCCATAGTGGAAAGGCTGTGGGTGTGAGTCCCCATCAGGGCACATACCTAGGTTGTAGGTTGGATCCCAGGACCTGGCGCACAGCACTGGAAGCAAGCGATCGATGCTTCTCTCTGGTGTCAGTGTTTCTCTCTTGCCCTTCCTCTTCCTCTGAAATGCAGTAAAGCCCTGCTCTGTGTGGCTCAGTTGGTTTCGGTGTCGTCTTGCAAAGCGAAGGGTGGTTGGTTCTATTCCCAAAGGGTTCACATGCTTGGATTGCAGGTTCAGTCCCAGGTCAGTGGCCCACAAGAGGCAAACAGTTGATGTTTTTCTCTCGTATTGATGTTTCTCTTCCTCTCTTTCTCCCTCCCTTCCCCTCTCTCTAAACATGAATAAATAAAATCTTTTTTTAAAAAAAGCAATGAAAAAATGTCCTTGGATGAGGATAAAAAATGATGATGATAATAATAAATAAAATGAGAGTAAAGGAATTGTTAACAGGTTTAAGTACACAAAGACAAAGAGAACTAGACAAAAGATGAAAGCAGATAAGAGAGAAATAACAGTTTTTGAAGCTTGAAAGCAGAGAACCCTTTCTGGTAAGTATGGTGGGCTATTCAGAACAATCTACTCTCTGAAAACAATAAAAATGTGGGATAAAATAGGTAATTTAAAAACTCCTTAAAAGTGCTGAGAAACAAGGAAGGAATTACCAGGAATCATGTAGGTGAAAGTATGAACCCAGAGAGAAACCTGGGCGCTGAAAGTGCCTCTGCCCTGAAAGCGTTTGCCAAAGCGGGTGGTCTGGAGCAGGCTTCACAGACTAGAACTCCATGCCTGGGGTCTGCCCATTGATGAAGAAGAGATGTTCCCTGCCGCGATCAAAGAGGAAGAAACCAGGAGTAAGCTGGCACAGGTTCCTCGCCCCAGGGGATTGCTTGGTGCTGACCAGAGCAGAGGGAAGAGACTATTTCTGAGAAGTGGCGATGACAAAGCAGTCCTGGGCTGGATGCACAGCTCCAACCACATCACTTGTACAGGGAAAAAGCCCGCATGCTGTGAGTTTAGTTCAAAGAGGCTGCAGATAGACTGTTTCGGCAACTGGTAGGAGCAATTACAAATGGCCTCAAATACGTTTTTCAAGGAGAGTATACACTCAGAAACATCCAATAGACTGGAATCATCACACCAAATTACAAAATATCTCCGATTATTGTGTTTAGAGAAATAAAACATATACTTGAAAAATATTTGCAAGGCGCAGGAAACACTATCACCGCTACCACATGACCTAGCTGATTTGAAAAGAAGCCAAGCAGAACTTGTAGAGATTAAAAATACAGTAACTGAAGGTAAAAACTCAATAGAAGGGAATTTCCTGATCTTATAAACAATATAAACAAAAAATTTACAGCTGAGATCATACTTAAAGGTGAAATATTGCATGTTTTCTTTCTAAGATGGTGAACATGCCAAAGATGTTCACGTTCACCACATCTATTCAATTTTGTACTGTAGGTACCATACAAACAATAAGGGAGTGAAATAGGCACATTAGCAAGTGTGCAAAGAAGCCTAGCAAGTGTGGGAGCAGCTCTGGAGTTTGTCTTACTTGAGGTGAAGGAACTGGGCTTTTACATACTAATCATGGTTATAAATCCCCCTGGGGGAGGGTGCGCGTGGAGACATAAAAGTTCCCGTGGGTAGAGTGGTACCAGTGCCAAGAGCAAGCCTCTGAAGTCTGTGGCTGTAAGCTATTGGCAGACAAACGTAGAATCCAGGCTCACATTGTTGGTAAAAAGAATCTGAGGATTGGGGGGTGAGGTGGGTGATGGTGGTCACAGTATTTAACAAAACATCCAGGGAAAGCTTGGGCCTCTCTTGCTCCCCCCACGCCGCCTTCCCCACTCTCCATGCAAAGCTGGAGCTACTAATACTCAGATGGCCACGCATGAGCCGACTCGATGATCCCACCATCAAAACTGAAGGGTGTCACCGTGTGTTTGCACGCATTGTGTGTTTGCACTGTCAGCTTTGTTTACCCTCCTGTTTTCCACAATGACTTCGAATGTTCTACACGAAGCATTCTGTTTAGCAAATGTGTCTTGGATAGAGAAAGAGAAAGGGGTTCTTAAAACCTTTTCTCCTTTCACAGTAGAGGCTTCAAATGCCAGCAATGGTCAGCCAGGCAACATAGCAATGATTGTAACAGCAAATTACAGCTTCATCGAACATTGACCATGTGCCAAGCAGCGTTCTAAATTCTTTACATTCATCCTCTTATTTAATACAACATTATACAAGGGAGATACCATTATTATATCTGTTTTATGGATAAGGAATTTAAGCTGATAAATAGTGTAGCTGGGGTTTGAACCCAAGCCGTTTTGACTCTACAGTGTGAGCTCTCAACCACACTAGCTGAAAGGTGTAATTAAGAGTGAAGGGGTTTAATTTCTTTTTTTATTCCTTAAATAACAACACCTAGTTTTATTTCATTAATTATGTTAGCCAATGAGTTTACTACTTTGCTTTAGTCACTGTGTTTGAGCAAGTCGCTTGTGTTCCTCATGCAGAATTTAGCAAGTGGATAGGTGATTTAAGCTTTGAAAACTGAAGTGACTCCTTGAGAACACGTAAGAGAGGATAGTGCAGGAGCTCCGAGCACCAGAGGCTGGGTGCTTGGTCACCACGTGCTGGTACCACCCTGAAAGCAGTTTCCAACCCTGCAGCAGCCGGACAAGGGGGAAGCTTCTTGCCAAGGGGTCAGGGTAGGTCCATTTGCTTTGCTCAGCCTCCCTGTTGAATATTCAAGGTATCTTGAATCTCTATTTCCTGCGAGGCAGGACACTGCATGAAGGTGGACTGGTGTGGCTATTATTTTAGTATCTTTACAATGTGTGGGCCTGGTAATCTGTAACCAGTATTTCTGCTGTGATGCCTGGTGCCAACCACTTATGTAACAGCTATTCTCCCAGATCCGTGTTCTTTAACTTTTCTTCCTGCTTCCTCCATCAGCAGCTTGCCAAAGCCCTGATGCTGAGATTTAGTAGGGCCTCGACTGCTCACAGGGACTACGCTTCCGTATACATGCAGCTCTCAGACTATGGGAACGCCTTCAACCAATTCAAAATGTAAGATTTCCTTGGAACACTTCTGTAATCGCAGGAGGCCAATCAAGATGTCTTCATATGATGAGAATGTTTCTTAGCCACTATTTGCAACGTACTCTCTCCTTACCAATTCAACCTGGAATGGTTGTACTTTGTGATGAATTTCTTGAGTTTCAGCCTGTCTGGTTGTCCCATCTCAACAGTGTATTCCAAGGTCTTTCATTCTTGTAAATGCCTGTTCTCTCAAATTACCATGCTCAACTCCTGAGCTAAGGGCAATGGAATACCTCTCTGCACGCGGTACCCTTGAATCCACGGAGGCTCAAGGGCAAGGATCCAAGCCACCAATTTGATCAGGTCACTAGGAGAATAACTCATATCTTTCTGGTTTCCACAGGTCATAAAGCTCAGTTCCATGCATCCCCAGGGAAGGGTTAAGTATTAAACCATCAGGATGAAAAGCAGAGTTCTCAAAAAACTCTAAACTGTTCAGTATCTCCCTCTGTTCCCACACTTGGCAGATCAGGCATCATATGAGCCACAGCTTCGAAACCAGAATCTTTGGCCAGGTGAAATAACTCACATATTGCCTTCCCATGTGGCCCCTGTTGGTCTCTCTGGCCACATCTTCATAGATACTCTGCACTCTAATCTCTAGCCTCTCGCAGCCATAGGTCAACATGTCACTTAAACACCGTTTCATGCAATAATCAGGCCTGGTTATAATAGTGACTCCCAATACATTCTGTGATGCCCCTCTCAGAATACTTGACTGCCTCATAGATATTGTTGGAGGTATGTCCAGACGAGGTATCATGTAAGTTTCAAATAAAGTAATCTCCGTTTTTCTGGAAGGCCCATAAACATTCCACCCACCATAATAAATCCACTTTATCCACACTGTGACCAAGTTGTTTCAACTGTTCTATTCCATGTCTTGCCTGGAGATAAGGGTTGTATCTAGCACAGATAGCTAGTGTGGAGGTTGGCTTATATCCAGTGTAAGACTGGGTTGAATATTCAAAATCTGAATCGCGTCTATCAGGGCAGTACACAGATACAAGGTCTGTCTAGAAGGTATCCAGCAATGTAATATAAAAAATAGAGACATATATCGAAGAAGATACAAGATTCTAGAAACCCTGTACATAGAACGATGATGCTTCAGTGCCTCTCAAAGTAGGCGCCTTGAGGCCTCACCCAGTTCTCCCAATCGCCATCAGCTTCTCCGTTGTATTTTTCTGAATCTCATTGATGGTCTGAACTCTTATCCCTTTCAGAGGTGAATTTAGTTTTGGGAAAAGCCAGAAGCTGCAGGGTATTAAATCTGGGCTGTAGTGGGGCTGAGTCACCTGGGTGATTTGCTGTTTCACAAAAATTTCTGCACAAGGCGTGATGCATGAGCCGGCGTGTTGTCGTGATGAAGCTGTCAGTCACCAGTTGCCCATAGCTTCAACCTTCTGAATCATCCAAATAGTTCCCACAGAGGAATGTCCAAGCTTTCCACGGAGGAACACACGATCTGATGCAGATTCGTTGCTCTACTCACTCAGTCATTTTGAATGCAATAGCCACGCAGTACACATGCTCATTCAATGGCATCTACCACCCCCACTGACTAGTACAGTGAAGTTGTCATGGTTCATGCATGTGCATTCCAGTCCACTCTCCTTGGGCGCCAGGTTACATCAATGTCCTGCAAACTGCTCTCCTTACAATAACAATGGCTGGACTTTTTCTGGACCGACCTCATATTTCCCGTAAAACTGATGTGTGGACATCTGTGGGGTTTGTTCATCACTGCCTCAAGAGCTTTGGGTTTTGCCTTTAATTCGGGGACTAAGACACTTTCCGTAGTGAGGTGGGACTGCAGCAATGATATCCACCAGGAGAAGCTGTGCTGAAAGGCCATATTTGGCAGCTGTCTTGGTTTTCACCTCATTTAGACCAATGTCTTTCCCTTGTTCATGGGCTTCAATTAGTTTAATAACCTCTCCTATAGTCAGCATCATTAGCTCAGCAGGGCTGAGATCTCCTTTCTGCTTCTGCCTCATTTCTCTGCTGTCATAGCGGCTGCCACCTCACTCAGATAATGTCAAGGGGTTTGATTTCTTTTAATGCTGACTTGAAGAAATGTTTATTGATTTGAGGGAGAGAGAGAGAGAGAGGGGGGGGTGGGGGGAAAGAAACATTGATGTGAGAGAGGAATATTGATCAGTTGCCTCTGGGCCCACCCAACTGGGGATCTAACCTACAACCTTCGGTGTACGGGACCATTCTCCAACCAACTGAGCCCCCCAGCCAGGGTGGTTTAATTTCTTACGTGTTAAATAACACCAAAGATTCATGAAATCAAACATTTAGTAATACAAGGACCAACATGAGAAACGGTTTTATTGGAAATATTCTAACACATTTTCTGAACAAGTAATCAAAAATAAATACAGACAGATAGAAAATATGAACATAACATTTTTTACCCTGAAAACAAATAGTATACCTTCTTTTCAAGTTTTGTGGACAGTGACAAATTCAATAAATAGCAAGTCACAGAAAATATTTTGGTAAATTTTGAAAAGTGAAAATTCTAGAAGTCAGTCTTTAATCAAAATGCAATGCAACTAACAATAATATAAAACACACCACTTAGAAATTGAAACACATAAACAGCATCTCAAGTTACCCTTAGGACCATAAAAAACTATTTAGAAAATAATAAAAAAATAGGATATAGTCAAAGCTATCTGCAGAGGTAAAATTAACAAGCATTAAGTGTTTTTAGTGTCAAAAAGAAAAATAAAATGAGTGAATTAAGCATGCAAATTGATATTTTGAAAAAGTGTATAAAAATGCCCTTCCTAAAGGGAGAAAGGAAATATTTGAAGTAGAAAACAGAAAAACACACACACACCCAGGAGCCTAAGAGTAGGAAAGATGTCCCCTCCAGCCTGTGGACTGAGAAGTGTGTAGCCATGCTCCGCGTGAACTTGGCCCTCTGACCTGTGCCCTCAATCCTCCCCATTCTCCCTGCTCATGCTCTGCTTGGTGTGCTCATCTACTCCCAAGGCGCCAGCTACCTCCAGCTCTTTTCTCTGTCAGCACCACATCTTATACACACTGTGCTTTTATGATGGCATCTACATGTCCTCTATAATAAATTCTTTCCAGTTGTGACTCCCGTTTCATTAGACTTGAGGTCTTCATGGCAGGAAGCCTGTCCCAATCATCACTGTATCCTCAGAGCCTGGGATGTAGTGGGTCCTTAGTAAACGTTTGCCGAATGAAAGAATGAGTTGGATGGGCTCAAGCACTGATTCCTGAGTTGCATTTGGTCCCTAGTTGCTTCTGATCTGACTGCCAAGCCACAGCCCCCAAGTCAGTGTCTTGAGGCCTGAAATGGATCATTCCAACACTAAGAGAACTAACCATGAAGTATCTGCCTGATGAGATATTTATGCAGTGCAATGACTGTGTTGACAATGTCAATAAAATGAGGAAGTGGGGCTTCAATTTTTTTTCTTGTTTCTTCTTTTCCACTGAATAATTAAATATTTTTCTTGTGAAATAGAAAATAGTCCTTTTTATCTTTAAAGCCTGGTTCAAATGGCACCTTCTCTAGGGATCGTCCCTAGATTTCTCCAACTAGAAACAACTGTCCCTTTTCTAGGCGTCCAGAGCATCTGCCCCTTTCTCTAACCTCTTAAAAGTTCTCCCTCTGGTTATTTGTGTCTCCAAGGGGACCGTAGACACCCTCCAGTCAGATTGCAGCTCTGCACAGCGCGCCCCTGCTAAGTAGAGAATGCTCTGGGGGACAACACAGGTTTGAATGGGCAGGTGCCTGGGTGCCAGAGACCACACAGAACTTGAAGCATACTGAGGCAAAGAATCACGGTCTCCAGAGAGACTGCCACAAACCCCCAGGACCAGCCCTTGCACACTCATACCTACATTGAACCAGCTGGGAAAAGGTCCAAGACGTAAGTTGTGTGGCTTCAACCAAAATGAGGCAGGGAGATGGGGGTTTGTGGTCACATTACCTGGGCAGATAAGTGCAGCTGAGGCAGGTGTTTTGATCCTCATTCTTGTGCCCAGATGAACAAGGAGAGGGCATTCCAGGCACAGGGATTCATCTGGGCTATCGCCAGTGGCAAGAGGCAAGCAGATTAACTTCAGAAAGAGCCATAGCATCGGTCTCTGCCACAATCCT
>PVKM010026659.1:0-19256 GCA_004027735.1 Carollia perspicillata | reverse complement strand
AACTCATTTTTGAAAGTCACCAAGAGTGACTTTTCCCAGAGGATGCTCATATCCTGCCCCCAAATCCACCTCACATGTAACTACCGCCCACTCCTCTGCAGCTGCCCTCCCACTGAGCCCGAGACACCCCCTCACCAACCAAAGGTTGTCCACCCAAGTCAGCAAGTCTCTCCTCTCTGGAGGATCAGTCCCACCTCTGTGCCCCGAGCTCTGTAGCCCTCTTAACTAAGGCCCCAACTCTCTGCTTGTTTTCCCAGCAAAACCCGAAGAGGTAACCATATTCAGTCTCCACTTCCTTAGCTTCATCCTGCCTGGAACCCACTCCATTCTGGCTGTCATCTCTCGTCACGCACCATCTGATCAGTGACAGCTTCCCACCACCACGTTTGTCGGCCTGTCCTCAGCCTCTTACTTAGCCCTGAGGCACAGGCATAACTCCCTTCCCCTTTCCAGCACTGTGTCCACTTGTGGTCCAGTTTAGATACCAGTTTCCTCACCTGCCTTCTGGAACCTCCGCAGCTGCCTTTCCCACCTGCCAGCCCAAACCTCTTCACTCAGACTCAGTCCTTCCATTCAGGCATGCCACCCACAGCTCCAAATACCATCCATGTGCTCAGGACAAACACATTTTTTCCCCCCTCATTTCCCCTGAACTCCAGATTCACATCTTCTGGAATACCTAATCAGCATGCCCCGAATAAAATGTCTCCTTCCTGAAGTGCATGTTTCTGTCTCAAGAAACCACATAACCTTCTACCCAGTTGTTCAGACTGGAGTCATCTAAATCACCCCCAACTGCTCCCTGCTCTTCCCTCTGGTGGCTGATTTGTCCTTCCTATGGCAGCCCTTCCGGTTCTACTGTCATGCAGACCCAGCTCTCAGCAGCCTCCAGACCAACATCACTGTACACTGTAGGTCCTTGGAGTGCCCTCCTCCACACGACAGCCACAGCTCTCCTTTCCAAGTCAGCTGTGTTCCTTTACTGCTCCAGATCCTGAGATAAGGCCCATCTCATTTAGCCAGGAGCCAAGCCATCCTCATGGTAGTCTTGGGATCCCCACCACCTATCTGTCCTCTCTTCTTTCCCCACGTGCTGCCCATAGAGGTGGACAAGTCTCCAATTCTCCCTTCACTGAGGTCTTTGCTCAAAGAACCTCCCTTTCTACAAGAGCAACTCCTCCACGTTCTCCTTGCTTCCCTGCTTTCACACATCTTCCACACTCTACTTGAGTGGACATCTTACGAGGTGAGGACTGCCTGCTTTGTTCATTGAGATGTTCCAGCACCTACAGTCTCAGGCAGGCATATGCCCAACACACTGGGAAGTGTATGAAAGTCACCTACAGAGGATGTGATGGGAACTGCAGAGAGTTGGTCGGCCCCACAGCAGGAAGTGAAGGGACCCACAGGGGGAGGTAAGGAGGCATTCCCTCCACTGACCACTGTGCAGCTTCACATGCTCCTTCAGGTGTTTCTTGAAGTTGAAGGACTTTCCACAGGCTGGCTCTGGGCAGGAGAAGGACTTCTGGTGGATGTGCTGGTACTTCTTGTGGTGCTATGGAAGGAAGGGGGTGCTCTCCTCAGGGAGAGCTGACCCAGCAGGCAGGGTCCTCTGTCTGCCCCAAACCACCACCACCAGGTCCTATCATCTACATGGGGTTATCTCTACCCGACCCCATCCTGACCACAAAACGCCCTCATCCTACTGTACCCCTGATTTGTATGATCTCATTTCCTTGCCACCACCTCCTCTTGCAAAGCCCAGTTCCCTAACTATGAATGTGCTGTCTGCAGGGGATAGGACACCTTGTGGTGGGCATGATTATCTTCTTCCCTATCCATATCGAAGTACATCATCACCCAGATGGCCTACTTTTTAGTAACAGATCACCCCAGATATATATTATATGGTTTTCTCCAACATCTGCATTGGATATACACATGCACTCTTAACCTGGAACATTTTTAAGGGTAGTGTGTTTTTCAGCCTTGACTCTCTGAGTGCGTCTGGGATATAGTTCTCTTCTTATGTGACCCAGGTTCACATCCTGCCTCATTAAATCACACAGGCTTCCCCCTCCAAAATCCCACTTTCTGTAGTTAAATTGCTGCTAAGGGCGCTTCATCTCCTCCTTGAACAGCTCGGGTGTATCTGACCAGCCCTGCTGAAAGTCTGAAGCCTGGAGCTTTGCTGCCATATGGGGATTATCTTCCTCTACTCCCTGCTGGTAAGCCTTTTGACTCACCAGCCCTGGGTGGGCCCTCCTCGGCCCACAGACCTGCTCTGAGGGCTCCAGCTGAGTGTGGGGGTGGGCCCTGCCCTTTCTGTGCCTCGAACTTCTCCTGCAGTGAAGATGGGGACAAGACTCAGGGATCCCCAGCATTATTAACACACTCTAGCTGAGGAGCCTTGGACAGTGCTTAACCTTCTGTACCTTGGTTTCCTCATTTGCAAAGTGTCAACAGTATCAGTGCCTACTCCCTAGAGTGTGGCAAAGATCAATGGGTCAAATGATTACAATAGCCACTATTACCCAGAGAACCTGAGGATGCCACCATCATTTCCGGTGATACGCGGAGGCCATGAAACAAGCAGTAGTGGGCAGTGGTTTCGTGTCCAAGGTTGGGTTTTCTGCTTTCCCTACTGGTTACCTGGTTTAGTGATTATTAACTGCAGGTAAGCTCTGCACACCACCCCAACCCTTCTCTTCCAGATTCCCCCAAACCCCAGGCTCCTTCCCCTCAGCTTCTGCTCCACTTGAAGCCACACAGAACTCAACCTGTGCCCCTCACATCCTCACATTCAAATACTGACGGTTGGAGAAGATCCTTCCACAGCCAGGGAAGTCACAAGGCAGCAGCTCCTTTTTGGCAGCTTTCCTGTGGGTGAGAATAGGAAGAAGTATGAAGACTCTCCGCAGCCTCCCTCCCTCCTCTTTGCCCCTCCCACAGTCCCTCCCTCAGTCTTACCGAATTCTCCTGGGGCCGATCTGTGCACTGTCCTTGTCCCAGGCTACAACCAGAGAAGACTGGGCCCGACTCCCAGGGCTATGAGCAGCAAAGAAGGAGCAGAGGGCCTCGAAGGAGGGCCATGGCCTAGGATACCCCTGCCCTCTGTCTCAGCCATCAGGTTACCTGGCCAGGGGTTTAGACTGCTGGGCCGCTTGAGGGGTTCGATTGAGCTCCAGCTCTACTCTGCCTTCCACAGGCAGAGAAGCTCCAGGACTCACTGCAGATGCTGATGAGGATGGCCCAGCCAGAGAAGTGGGGGCAACTGCAGGGGTCAGGGCTATCTCTCCCTCCTTAAGTGCAGGGGTAACAGGGGAAGGAGGCAGTCTGGGGCCATCGGGCTCACAGCTGAAACAATGAAGAGGAGGACATTATCACCCTGGGCCCTCAGCCAGCACCAGCCCCTAAATCACAAAGATCCCAAACTCAGAACAACCTTACCCAGGCCTCCACTCACATCTGTGTTCAGACTTTATTCTCCCACAGAGCCTAACTTCACCCCTTCCCACCCAATTCCAATCCTCCAGTTCTTTCTGCCTTCCCCACCAATAAGCCCTTTCCTCAATCTGCAAAGCTCTGCATCTCTAGCCTGCTGCCCTTGTCCTTCTACTATGCTCAGTGTTTCCCTCAGCCCCAACTTGCTTGTCTGAGGAAGAGCTATAGGTCCATGGGCTGGCATCACTGAGCATCTCCTCTTCACTCTCATCTTCATCACCCCCCTTGTCTTCTCCTGGGGGCAGAAAGAACTCTGGTGGGGGTTGCATTCCCCTGCAGGAGCAAAGAAGGCGAGCCTATGATTCTGATCCTTCACCACCATTGTTCACTGGTCTAGTCTGTCTGTCCTCCCAACCTCACCTGAGCACCCTCGCCTCCTGAGTCCTCTTCTCGTGCTCAGATTCCAAACCTGTTGACACAGGTGGGGTCAAAGTGGAAGAAACTTTGGGCTGGAGGGATGAGAGCAGGTGGACTCTAAAGTCTGAATTCATGGGAAGACTCTTAGGAAGGAAGAGGAGGAAGGGGCAAAGACTACTACAGTGGGAAAGGGTGTTTTATTTTAAAGATGATACATTCAAATGGTTCAAAAAAAATTACACGTATAAAAAAGTACAATATGAAAAGTCTCCTTTCCAATACTGCCCACCACTGGCCTACCTCTTCCCACAAGCAACCTGGTTCCAACTTGCCCTCCCGGAGACATTTCATTCATTCCAAAGTACTTTCTCCCCTTATTTTCCTACCAAAATACATACCATGCATCCTATTCTGTATTTCTTTTTATACCTAAAATATATATTTGAGGATATATTCCCTTGACAGCATAGTTTTTTCACTGAAAAAGGCTCAGTTTTAAAGAGTAGGGTTTTGAGCTCTAGGGATGAAAACCCTTTTTCCTTCCTATTCTCTACAACTCTTTTTTCCCAGGCCTACCTGTAGGCTCCTGCCCACCCCTGGCCTCTGGGTACCAGGTTCTCTGGGAAGTACTTGGAAGGAGGGCTGGCTTGGACTCCGCTGGAGGTGTGGAGCCTGAAGAGGGGCCCCAGGAGAAGGTGTGGCCTGCTGAGCACTCCCACACAAGCCCACCATCTTGGTCCCCAGGCCCCCGCAGCCCAGGCACCAGGCTGCACTCTTGGCTGTGGGCATGAGATAGGAGAACCAGATACTGCAGACCCTTGGGGGGCAAAGGCTTGGGACCTAAAAGGGTGAAGATGACAGTCAGGACAAGCTAGATTGCCCCCTACTCTCACCCTTGAGAGCCATACCCAGACAGCCTTGTCTCCCAACATCCCTGGGCAACCCTGGTCCTGAGTCCAGTTTACCATTCTTCAGAGCCTTGACCCTCAGGTACTGAGCAACTCCTCCCTTCCCCACAGGATGCTGCCATTTAACTGCCTTGGGATCCCCAACTCCTCTCTTCTTCCCAAACTGGCTCGGTGTTCCCTCTGATCCAACCCTTTCACAGAGGGCGTTCCTGGGTCACACCAATCGCTGTTGTCCCTCTTCCCTCTGTGGCTCCTGAGCCCCTGCCCCCGCCCCACCCCCCCCCCCACTCCCACCGCAGCCGTTGCCTACCCACCTGCACAGAGCACACAGCCTGAAGAAGTGTACCTGACAGAGGGACAAGAGGCAGGTCAGGTCGCGCCCCAGCCGGACAAGTGCTCCCAACTATAGGCGCTCACACAGTTAAGGGGCAAGTCCTAATAAGACCCCCGTATTCGCTGGGGGCCAAGAGGGGTGCGGCAGGCCCCAAATCTCACAGGCTATACTGCTGAAGTGAGAAATGGGACAGTAGAAAGGGGGCGGCACTTTGGTGGGGGGCGCTGGGTGCCCCATCCCCACCCCAGGCCCGTCCCTAACCGGTCAAGCAGGAACTTGGCGAGCTGCGAGTGCAGGGAGAATCCCAGCCGCTCCTTGAGGAGGCACCACTGTTCCATGTGGCCACCCAGGCGGATGCGACATTTGCTGCGGCGCGCATCCAGCTGCCGCCGCTTCTCCCGCCGCCTGTGGGACGCGTCTGCCGTGGAGGCAGCCATGAGCCCGGGGCCTGCGGGACGGAGGACGCTCGTGAGACTGCCCGTCTCGCCGGACAGCCCCTGTGGTCTCAGCGGGGGGATGGGCAGGACCAAAACGTTGCCATAGCACTCGCTGCGGACGACGGGAAGTACCCGGCCACCTAGGGGCGGTATCGCCGGGCTAGGGCTAGAGTCTTCCTTGGGGAACTCTTCCCGGGCGGGGAACGGGGTGGGGAACAACTTCAACTGCAAGGATGCGTCATCCGCGCTTCAGGCGTTCTGCATAGTTGGGTCGCAGTAGCCGGACCGGGGTTCTGCAGGGCGCCCCAACCTGGTCTCGGGCCGCAGCATATAACGCGTACAAGGTACGGACGGAGCACTGCAAAGGCCACCCGCGGAGCGCCTCCAGAGCCTGCCCTGCTTGGCCTTACCTGTGCCCCCGGCACCGCCACGCCCAGAGGAGAGAGGCGGGGAAGACGGGGCCCACCTTCCGTGCGCCGCCGCCGTTTCTCCTTTAAGAACAACCCGTCCCTCTACGCGTGGCCTCAGCCCGGAACTGGGCCCGGCGCAGGAGGAAGAAACCAGGGGAGGGAGGAGATGTGGAGCGCGCCTGCGCACTGCCGCATCGCGTAGCGCCTGACGGGATCTGTGGTTCCGGCGCAAATCGGGTGCGGTACTGTTCCACGAGAGGCGGGAGTTGGGCGCCTGTCGCTTTTGTGGCGCGCGCCTGGTGACGAAAGGCTTGAGGAAACAGTGCGCTGACCCGGCCCTCCACTGTGCCGAGGTGTGTTTCCTCCCCTTTTCTACTTCCCCTTCAATTCTGACTCCCCCGTTGACACCAACTAGCACGTGCCGCAGAATCAGCTGCCTTCAAAACCAACTAGAGCCCTGTATGCACCCCAAGGTTGCTGCCTGCCAAAGCGCACTCCCTTTGTGGATCAAGGGTTCTTAGAAAAGTTGCGTAGATTCGCTACGGATTTTTCTTCACTTGCCAGTCTTTCTGCAATAGACTAAAGGAGCTTTCCTTGACACCAGAACACTGGAATGTGCTTCTCAAGGCCACTTGTTGTGACCACATTGCCAAATGCAGCGGTCAGTTCTCTACTTCTCCACCCTTAGAGCAACATGTGACAATGTAGATATTTCCCTCCACAACCCCCCACCCCGCCCCGCTTCCCCGCTTATGTGACTTCATACTCTCCTGCTATTCTCCTTCTGTTTGGCTCCTCCTTTCCTCTGTTGGACCCTCCTCTACTGTCCCACTGAAACATAGATTGTCTCCTGATTCAGACCTTGGACCAAGTCTTCTCTCTTCTTGGTCTATGGACTTGGCCCCATGGCTTTAAACACAACTAATAACTCACAGATTTATGTTTCCAACCTAGCCTTCCTTAATCATATCCATAATCATATCATATTCATAATCATATCATATTGACACCCTACAGATAACTGAATTATGAACTTAGCAGTGATACAAGCTACTTGACATTTTCTCAAACATGACTATTAATACTTTTTCCTCCCCTTCTCCTAACTCAGTAATGTTGCCATTGGCCACAAACTTTCACAGAACAAAAACCTGGGAATCATCCGGGGCTCTTCTATGATATCAATACCATATATATATCAGCTAGTGCTATGGATACTATCTCCAAAAACAGATCTTGAATCCAATCACTTCTGGCCCTTTCTGCTGCTAAAACCTCTACTCCAAGCCACCCATATGTATTTTTTGTGGTTGCTGTTATCACCACACACTTGGTGGCTGAAAACAGGAAATTAGTTTTTCACAGTTCTGGACACCAGAAATTTTAGTATCAGATGTTCGTATAAGGGAAATCCTTCTTTTCGTGTGGCCACAGTACTGAATCATTGTTTTCCTGGTCATATTCAATAGGGAGGAATTGTAATCCACCCACCATTCTTTTGACATTGTTTCTGTCAATGCTGAGTCTGACTAATATGTACCTTATAGATAAACAGCATGTTTGTATAAAAATACTAGGAACTAACTAAAAGATACAGACTCCAACCTTCATTCATCCAAGAGATTTGCTGACATTCAGCTATAGAGTGGGGATGACATAAAACCAGGATAATGAAAAACAAGATGATACACACTAGACCATTGCTTGACCAATTTTGAGGTGCTTATTGTAATGGACTCTTTGGTCTGCATGTGGAGAACTTTTTAACCACCTCTCCTTGATCCCTTTGTTTTG
This sequence comes from Carollia perspicillata, assembly GCA_004027735.1. Taxonomy (NCBI): domain Eukaryota; kingdom Metazoa; phylum Chordata; class Mammalia; order Chiroptera; family Phyllostomidae; genus Carollia; species Carollia perspicillata. Next base: position 11,512 of record PVKM010026659.1, on the reverse strand, counting down.
CTTTCCCTCTCCCTTCTTATAAACACCTCTGCCTGCACTGATATGTGAGAATGGACAAGAGGTCCCCATCTTCTCAGAATGCTGATACCTGAATAAACCACTTTCCTTTTCACAGCACCTGTCTCACGAGTTTGGCTTCTGTTGTGGCAGGCAGGTGGACCTGCATTCAGTTACAATATTGCCTCCTTCTCTTCTCTCTGTATCAAATCTCCCTTTGCTTCTCTTTTATAAGGACACTTATGACGGCATTTAGGACCCACCTGGATAATCCAAATAATCTCCCCATCTCAGTATACTAAAACAATCACATCTGAAAAGTATTTGCTAGATAAAGTAATATTCACAAGCTCCAGGGATTATGAGATGAGTATCTTTTTCCAGAACATTTTTTATTGTTGTACAGTTACAGTTGTTTCCATTTATTGCTCCATTGCTCTCCCCCACCCCCTCCAACCCCCATTCCCAAGGACAATCCCCACCCCATTGTCCCTGACCGTGGGTCCTCTGTACATGATCCTTGACTTGACCGGTTCTCTTCTTTACTCCATTATTCCCCTCCTCCCTCCCCTCTGGTCACTATTAGTGTGTTCTTTATTTCCATGTCTCTAGGTTTTTTTGCTTGTTTGTTTGTTTTGTTGATTATGTTCCACTTATAGGTGAGAGCATATAGTATTTGTCTTTCTCTGCCTGGCTTATTTCACTTAGCACAATACTCTCCAGTTCCATCCATGTTGTTGCAAAGAGTAGCAGTTCCTTCTTTTTTTCCTGCTGTGTAGTATTCCATTCTGTAAATGAACCACAGTTTTTTGATCCACTCATTTACTGATGGGTACTTACCCTGTTGCCAGCACTTGGCTATTGTGAATAACATTGCTATGCATACAAGGGTGCATAGGTTCTTTTCAATTGGTGTTTTGGAATTCTTTATTTTATTTTATTTTATTTTTTAAAATATATGTTATTGATTATGCTATTACAGTTGTCCCATTTCCCCCCTTCACTTCCCTCCACCCTGCACACCCTCTCCTACCCACATTCCCCCCTTTAGTTCATGTCAATGTGTCATACTTATAAGTTCTTGGCTTCTACATTTCCTATACTATTCTTAACTTCACCCTGTCTATTTCTACCTACCATCTATGCTACTTGTTTTCTGTACCTTTTCCCCCTCTCTTCTCCTCCCACTCCCCTGTCGATAACCCTCCATGTGTTCTCCATTTCTGTGGTTGTTTCTGTTCTAGTTGTTTGCTTGGTTTGTTTTTGTTTTTGTTTTTGTTTTAGGTGTGGTTGTTAATAACTGTGAGTTCACTGTCCAATAAAATGTACACTAACATGAATAACAGTAACATGAATATAAAATGAATAACATTTTACTGCACATGTTTTTTCTCTTCTTTTTCTTAGATCAGTCCCTTTAACATTTCATATAATAAGGGCTTGGTGATGATGCACTCCTTGAACTTGACCTTATCTGAGAAGCACTTTATCTGCCCTTCCATTCTAAATGAAAACTTTGCTGGATAGAGCAATCTTGGATGTAGGTCCTTGCCTTTCATGACTTGGAATACTTCTTTCCAGCCCCTTCTTGCCTGTAAGGTCTCTTTTGAGAAATCAGCTGACAGTTGATGGGAGTTCCTTTGTAGGTAACTGTCTCCTTTTCTCTTGCTGCTTCTAGGATTCTCTCCTTAATTTTAATCTTGGGTAATGCAATTATGATGTGCCTTGGTGTGTTCCTCCTTGGGTCCAACTTCTTTTAGACTCTCTGAGCTTTCTGGAAGTTCTCCTTCATTGTTTTCAATTTCTTGCTCTTCCTCTTCTCCTTCTGGTACACCTGTAATTTGAATGTTGGAATATTTTAAGATATCCTGGGGGTTCCTAAGCCTCTCCTCAATTTTTTGAATTCTTATTTCTTCATTCTGTTCTGGTTGAATGCTTATTTCTTCCTTCTGGTTCAAATCAATGATTTGAGTCCCAGTTTCCTTCCTGTCACTGTTTGTTTTGTGTACATTTTCCTTTATTTTGCTTAGCATAGCCTTCATTTTCTCATCTAATTTGCGAATATATCGACCCATTCTGTGGGCATGCTGACTACCAGTGTTTTGAACTGTGCATCTGGTAGGGTGGCTATCTCTTTGTTGCTTAGTTGCATTTTTTTTCTGGTGCTTTGATCTGTGCTTTCATTTGGGCCTTTTTTTTTTTTTTTTTTTTTTTTTTTTTTTTTTTTTTTTTTTTTTTTTTTTTTTTTTTTTTTTTTTTTTTTTTTTTTTTTGGTCTAGGCATGCCTGTTATGTATGAAGGGCAGAGTCTTAGGTGTTCACCAGGGTGAGGTAACCTTGTGATGCTGTATGTGGAGGAGGGGTATGAGAGCGAACAATGGCGATTGCTCTGCTCTCTGCTGGTTTTCAGTCACTTTACCTGCTACCCACAATCAAATTAGGCCCTTCTGGTGCTGATTACCAGGTGGGTGGGCTTGAGTACCTTTTAGGACTCTGTTGGTCTCTCCAATTAACTCTCCCACGAAGCTGGGAATTTCTCCTGCTGCCACGTCAAACCCAAAGATGTTTTCAATCAGAGGTTTGAGACTTTATTTCCCCATGCTGGAACTCTGGGTCATGTGGTGTGTCTTGTTCCCCAGTTGTTCCTCCATGTTTATCTGCACATGAATGTGGAACTGCCAGTCCACCAGCTGCCGCCTTGCCCATAAGCCTCAGCCTTGCCAGCCTGGGCCCTTCAGCTACTGCCTTGTGGTGAGTCCTCTCTACCTGGCTGCCCATCTCAAATCCTCCTACTGGTCTGGATGAATGCTTCTTCTTTAACTCCTTGGTTGTTGGACTTCCATACAGTTCAATTTTCTGTCAATTATGATGGTTTTTTTAAATGTGTTGTTGTCCTTCTTTTGGTTGTGTGAAGAGGCACAGTGTGTCTACCTACACCTCCATCTTGGCTGGAAGTCCTGTCATTGGTATTTTAACAGGCATTGCGTTGAATCTATAAGTAGCTTTGGGTAGTATGGATATTTTGATGATGTTAATTCTTCCTATCCATGAATGTGGTACATGCTTCCATTTGTTTGTGTCTTCAGTGTTGTGTAGTTTTCTGAGTAGAAGTTCTTTACATTCTTGGTTAGGTTTATTCCTAGGTATTTTAATTTTCTTGTTGCTATAGCAAATGGAATTTTTTCCCCTGATTTTTGTTTCTAATATTTCACTGTTGGCGTACAAAAATGCCTTTGATTTCTGGATATTGACTTTACATCCCGCTGTTTTGCCAAATTCATTTATTAAGTCTGGTAGTTTTTTCATGGAATCTATAGGATTTTCTATATACACTGTCTTGTCATCTGCAACCAATGACAATTTTACTTCTTCCTTTCTGATTTCGATGCCTTTTATTTCCTTTTCTTGTCTGATTGCTGTGGCTAGGACTTCCAATACTATGTTGAATAGAAGTGGTGAAAGTAGACAACCTTGTCTTGTTCCTGATCTTAGTGGAAAAGATTTTAGTGGTTTCCCATTGAGTATTATGTTGGCTGTAGGTCTCTCATATATGGCCTTTATTATGTTGAGGAATGCTCCCTCTATTTCCACTTTGCTGAGTGTTTTTTTATCATAAATGGGTGCTGTACCTTATCAAATGCTTTTTCCACATCTATTGATATGATCATGTGATTTTTGTCTTTACTTTTGCTTATGTGATGTATTACATTTATTGATTTGTGAATATTGTACCATCCTTGCATCCCTGGAATGAAATCCACTTGGTCATGGTGTATATTTTGAATGTATTGCTGGATGTGGTTTGCCATTATTTTGTTGAAGATTTTAGAATCTATGTTCATCAATGATATTGGCCTGAAGTTTTCTTTCTTTGTTGTGTCCTTATCTGGTTTTTGGGGTAAGGATGATGCTGGCTGCATAAAAAGAGTTTTGGAGTCTTCCATCTTCTTCTATTTTTTTGAATAGTCTGTGAAGGATAGGGGCTAGCTCTCCCTTAAATGCTCTGTAGAATTCTCCTGTGAAACCATCTGGTCTAGGGCTTTTGTGTGTCAGGAATTTTTGGATCACTGCTTCAATTTCCTCTGCTGTTATTGGTCTGTTCAGGCTTTCTGCTTCTTCTTCACTGAGTTTTGGAAGATTATATCTTCCTAGAAATGTGTCCATTTCACCTAGGTTTTCAAATTTCTTGGCATACAGTTCTTTATAGTACACTCTTACAATCCTTTGTATTTCTGTGGTGTCAGTTGTAATCTCTCTCTTTCATTTCTGACTGTGTTTATTTGGGTTCTCTTTCTTTTTTTCTTGATGAGTCTGCTTAAAGGCTTGTCAATTTTCTTTATCTTTTCAATGAACCAGCTCCCGGATTTATTGATCCTTAGAATTGTGCTTTTAGTCTCTATGTCATTTAATTCTGTTCCAATCTTGATTATTTCCTTCCTTCTACTTGCTCTGGGCTGTCTTTGTTGTTGTTCTTTGAGTTCTTGTAGGGTTAGGTTGTTCCTGTGTAGGGTTAGGTTGTTCTTGTATAGGGTTAGGTTGTTTGCTCAAAATATTTCTCTCTTTTTTAGGTAGGCCTGTATTGCTATGCACTTCCCTCTCAGGACTGCTTTCACTGTGTCCCATAAATTTTGGACTGTTGTGAGTTCATTTTCATTTGCTTCCAGAAACTTTTTGATTTCTTCAAAAAGTTTCATTCTTGACCCATTCATTTTTTTATAGCAGGCTTTTCATTCTCTATGAGTTTGATTATTTTTGAATTTTTTCCTTGAGGTTGGTTTCTAGTTTCAGTCCCTTGTGGTCAGAGATAATGCTTGATATGATTTCAATTTTTTTTGAATTTGTTGAGGCTTGTTTTGTGTCCTATCATGTGGTCTATCTTTTTAAAATGTTCCATGTGCATTTGAAAAGAATGAGTATTTTGCTTCTTTGGGATTAAAGGCTTTATATGTTTATCAGTTAAATCCATTTGACCTAGGACATTGTTCAATGTGGCAATATCTTTGTTGATATTTTGTTTGGAAGATCTGTGCATTTTTGACAGGGGGGTGTCAGAATCCCCTACTGCAATTGTGTTGGTGTCAATATCTTTCTTGAAGTCCTCCAAGATTTTCCTTATCTATTTGGGTCCTCCTATGTTGGGTGCATACATATTTACAATGTTTATGTCTCCCTGATGGATTTTTCCATTACATATTATGAGTGGCCTTCTGTGTCTCTTTTTATGGCCTTTGTTTTGAAGTCTATTTTGTCTGATATTAGTGTTGCTATGCCGGCTTTTTTTTCCCTGTCCATTTGCTTACAATATTTGTTTCCAGCCCTTCACTTTCAGTCTGTGGAAGTGTCTTGTTCTGAGGTGAGTGTCTTGTAGTCAGCATATGTGTGGATCATGTTTTCTTATCCATTCAGGTATTCTATATTTTTTGATTGGAGCATTAATCTATTTAGGTTTAAGGTTATTGTCAATAGGTACTTATTCTTTGCCATTTTACTTCCTTCATACCTGTGTTCCTCTCTTTCTCTTTTTTTTCTTTTCTTAAAAGAGTTCCTTTAGCTTCTTTTGCCATGCTGGTTTGGAGGAGGTATATTCTTTGAGGTTTCTTTTGTCTGGGAAACCTCAGCCTATTTGGCTTTCCACTTTAATTGAGAGCCTTGCTGTATAGAGTAGTGTTGGTTACAGGCCTTTTTTAAATTATTATTATTAGTTGAAATATTTCTTGCCAATCCCTTCTGGCTTGGAGTGTTTCCACTGAGAAGACAGCTGCTAGTGGAATCCAAGCTCCCATGTATGTAACTCCCTGTTTTTCCTTTGCTGCTTTTAAGAATCTCTCTTTGTCTCAGAATTTTACCATTTTAATTATGATGTGTGTTGAAGTGGGCCTCTTTGGGTTCCTCTTGGTTGGGACTCTCTGTGTTTCCTGGATTTGTGTGACTTTTTTTCTCATTAAATTAAGGAAGTTTTCCATCATTACTTTTACAAATAGGTTTTCTATATCTTGCCCTCCTGCTCCTCCTCCTCCTCCTCCTTCCTGTATTCCTATTACATGGATATTGTTGCATTTCATGTTGTTCTGCAGTTCCCTTAGCACCTCTTCATTCTTTCTGGGTTTCTTTTCCTCTTCTTGCTCCTTCTGGGTGTTTTATTCTACCATGTCCTCCAGCTCACTGATTCGACCCTCTGCTTTATCTAGCCTGATTCTGATTCCTCCTACTGTGTTCTTAAATTCTGAAATAGTATTCTTCTTTTCCTCTTGGCCCTTGTTGATAGTTTCTATTTCCTTTTTCTTTGTTGACAAAATTGCAGTGAGTTCATCATAGCTTCCCTGTAGTTTTTGGTAATTCTGTGTGACCTCATTGAGCATCCTTATAACCATTGCTTTCAGTTCAATATCTGATTGTTGATTTGTGTCGATTTCATTTAGCATTCTTTCTGAGGCTTCCTCCTTTCCTCTTATTTCAGGTGTGCTTCTTTGTCTTCTCATTGCTTGTGACACTCTCCTATTTAGCCTCTGCTTCTTAAATTGATCTGTTCTGACTCCCTGGGTTTGTGGTGTGAACTTGTATGTAGTAGACCTGTGAGATTCAGTGGTGCAGTGTCCTTGATCTCCTGAAGTTGCTGCTCTTGGGCTGTCATTTATGTTGGTTCTCTGGGTGTCTTTGGGTTTTGATTTTTGTTGGGTCTTTCTTGGGTGGGTCCTTCCTTCCAGCTGGTTAACTGAGGGTCACTCCACCCACCATGTCTTGTATGCTGTTGTGCAGGTGTGGACAGGTTGTTTCAAAGCTATTTCTTCTGTCTGTCTGAGGTTTCGAGGCTTCTCTCTTGCTATTGTTCAGTTGTTTATTCTGGGTAATGTCTCCACCATTTAGTTGTATTTCTAGATCAGTCCTGGGTGGAGGTTAGTGTGGCTTTCACTCACTCCTTCACCATCTTCCCTGATTATCTGTTAGTGGGTCCTTTGCTGGTGGGTTCTCTCTTCCAGCAGTTATCCTGGTGTTTAAAGCTCCCACCTACACTTTTATGTGATTATTTGAAGGGGGAAGCCAAAATGGATTAAGACAGCAGGAGTGCCAACCCACAGAGGAGAGATTGGAGATCCTTTGGATAAGTATAGTGTTAACCATGATATTTCACCCAGCTAGCCAGTTTTTATACAGGGTGGAAAAAAGATAAGACTCTTTTTTAGAGGGGGAAGGATGTGAATTGAATCCAGAAAATAGTGACCTTGTGGGAGGTCTGATTGTGAGATATAGTGAGAATCAAGGATAGAAAATAGGTTTAGTATGCAAGAGAATAGGGTTAAGCACAACAGTGATAAAGTTTTGGAAGACAGCAAAATAGGCAAGCTGCTGTGGTTGGGTTGAAGCCCCATGGCGGGGCAGAGGGTGGGTGGTCTTCCAGCCTCCACCACTCAGGCAGAAGGCAGGGACAAGGCAGTGGCAGTGGCAGGGGTGGGGCGCAGCTGAGGCTGTGGCAGCAGAGGCAGGGCCGTGGTCTTCACCTCCGCAACTATGGTGGCAGGGATGCAGCTGGGTGGGTGAGGGCGGGTGCTTGGGAGAATTGGGAGAATTCCCTAAATAGCCACTAAGATCCATTTTTTTAACAGAATCCTCCTGTTCCAGCTGGTTGCTCCTAACGAGCACCCGGCCTCTCACACAGCCCAACTTTCCAGCCAGACTGGAGACTATCTGGGTCTGGGTCCATCATGGCCCAACTCTTCTCCCTTCTCCAGGTGTCACCTGGCTCCCCAATTTCTCTTGTAATGATCCAGCTGGTGTCCACAGTCTCAGCTGGTGCCCACAGTCTCAGATGGTGCACACTGCCCCTGCGCATTTGCCACTTTGTCTTTATTCTCCCCAGTGACTTCAAGCATCCAGGTCCATACTGGTGCTGCTGAAACTTCCCTACTTTGCAGGGGAGGGAGTCCTTGACCTGGCTGTCTTCCAAGAATCCTGCAACTGGCCCAGCAGACCCTGGGCCTGGGGCTGCAGCTGCCCTGGTCCTCGAGCTGGCCCCAGGGACCTTATTGTCCCAAAGCAGTCTCCTTACTGTCTGATTTTTCAATGTCCTTTACAATTTTGGCCTTTAACCTTCATATATATGCTGGGACACCATTGGTTGTTTACTCTGTTCCTCAGAAGATTGACTAGGTGTTCCTCCTGTGTACAGGGGGAAGTGGACTCTGCACCCACCTACTTTGCCACCATCTTCCCTGGATCCAGTAATCCAAAAGTTTATACAGAACCACAAAAGACCCCTAATAGCCACAGCAATCTTGAAAAAGAAGAACAAAGTTGAAGGTAACAGGTTACCTGATATGAAACTATACTACAAGATCATAGTAATCAAAACAGCATGGCACTGGCATACAAACAGACATAGATCAATGTAAATTGATCAATTTACAGATCAATAGATCTGTAAAGCCCAGAAAGAAACACATGACCTATATATAATCAATATGTGACAAAGGCAGCAGGAACATACAAGAGAGTAAAGACAGTTTATTCAATAAATAGTGTTGGGAAAATTGGACTGAAAAAAATGAAACCAGACCAACTACTTATACCATATGCAAGAATAAACTCAAAATGTATTAAAGACTTAAATGTAAGACTTCAAACCATACGAAAACCTAGAAGAAAACACAGGCAGTAAAATCTCAGACATTTTACTTAGTAATATTTCTTTCTGATATATCTCCTCAGGCAAGAAAAACAAAAGAAAAAATAAAGAAATGTAACTACAAGCTAAAAAGTATATGCACGGCAAAGGAAACCATCAACAAAATGGAAAGACAACCCACTGAATGGGACACCATATTTGTCAATGACACATTTGATAAGGGGTTAATATCCCAAATTTGTGAGGAACTTAAAATACTCAACACCAGGAAGACAAACAATCCAGTTAAAAAATTGGCAAAGGACTTCAATAGACACCACGGAGATGTAAAGTACAGCATAGGGAATATAGTCAATAATATTGTAATAATTATGTGTTGCATGTTGGGTACTGGAAATATCAGGGGGAACACTATGTAAAGTATATGATTGTCAAAGCAGTGTGCTGCACACTTGAAACTAATACAAAATAATATTGAATATAAACTATAATTTAAAAATAAAATAAATAAATGGACAAATGAATAGACATTTCTCTAAAGGAGACATGAAATTTGCTATTGAGCACATGAAAAGATATTAATTTGAGAGAAATGAAAATCAAAATCATTTTGAGACACCACTATGATGGCTATAATAATAATGACGATGCTGATGAAAGTAGGAGAAATTGGAATCCTCATAATTGCTAGGGAGATGTAAAATGATGCAGCCACTGTGGAAAATACAGAAAATCTGCACTTAATGTTGTCAATAGGTTCTGTGACTTTAAGCAAAAGTACATATAATGAAACCAATTTTACCATAGACTAATTGATATAAACAATAGTTAAGTTCCTATGGCATCTCATTAACACTTTAAGGAGATGACATTGAGCTAAATGACATTATTTGAGGACCTGCTGTAGAGAGCTGGCTTCTCAAAAAGGTTCATATAGAATTACTGCTGACGCAGCAACCCTATTCCTAGAATTGAAAACAGGTACTTGAACATGCATTTTACATTCATGTTCATAGGAGTGCTATTTACAATAACTGAAATTGCCCAGATGTCTATCAAAGGGCAGATTGTGGTATGTCCATGCAGTGGAATATTATTCAGCCCTAAAAAGAAATAAAGTACTGATGTATGGTATTGTACAGTATGTATGCACACTTAGGGCAGATGCTAAATGAAAATAATCCCACATAAAAGGTCATATTGTACTTTGTGTGACTCCATTTATATGAAATAACCAGAATAGATAAATTCATAGACATAAAAAAGCAAATTTGTGATTGCTGGAAGCTAAGGGAAGGGAGGAATGTGAAGTACTATGGGCTTGTGTTCCCCCCCTGCAAATTTACATATTGAGGTGCTAACCCCCAATGTGATCATATTTTATGATGGAGCCTTTGGGAATTAGATTTAGAGGAGGTCATGAGGGTAGGGACCAGAAAACTGTGAGAAAATAAATTTCTGTTAATTAAGTCACTCAGTTCATAGTATTTTGTTAACAGCAGCCCAAACTGACTATAAGACAGGTAGTAACTGCTTAACAGGTACAAGGTGTCCTTTTGGGATAATGAAAACATTCTGGAACTTAAATAGAGATGGTGGTAGACAGCGCTATGAATGTATTAAATGCTACCTTGAATGGTTACTTTTATGTCATTTTCACCTCAGTTTTCAAAAACAAACTAAAGATAGGAGAAACTTTCTGTGTGGGCTTTAACACAGAGCCTGAGGTGTTCAAGAATGTTGACAAGGCCAACAACCCTGAATCATTATTCCCATCAGCACTGCACACCCAGTAATACCTGTTTTTAAAACAAAACCGAATCCTTCCTTGGTCTTACGGTCTCTTGCAGCTGGAGTTCCATTTTGCTGATCCCCTTTATAGGAGACCTTCTCCCAAAGGACATTAACACATGCTGCCATCATCTCATGTCCTCTGTCCTCAGCAGAACCCTGCCCCATCTTCCTCCCTCTCTGCAGCACTGGGCAGTGGATCCCTCCTGTGTCCACACTCCTCCACGCGGCCTCCACCACAGCTCACTGTCCTGTGTTGCTCTTTCCCACTAGCCACTCTTTCTGAGCCTTTCATACTGCTTCCTCTTTTTCAGTCTCAGAGTGTCCCAGGGCCCAGTTCTTGTCACCTACAGTCACTTTCCTGGTGAACTCACCACGTTTTGTGGCCTTTACACCAGCGATTGGCTGACAACCTTCCAATTTACGCTTCCCAATGGCGCTGTGCTCTGTACTCTAGGCGCTGGTACGTAACTGCTTGCTTGATTCCTCTGATAATGTCTTAAATTTCAAAGGTGCTTCTGCAGTGGCTCTGAGCTGCTTGCACCCCGTACCCTCTTTCCTGCGTTCTTTGTAGCGCTCCTTCTTGTCAGCACCTTAACTACCTATTTCAGTTTGTTCTACGGACTGTAGGCTCCTGCAGCGAATTTTGTCTCTTCCCCCGGTGGCGTGGCCACGAGGGACCCTGCCGCTGCAAAGATGTCCTGCGGGCCACAGGTCTGAGGCCAGCTGGGCCACCAAAAGAGGTGCGTCCCCATTGCTCTCTTAGTGCTCACGGCCTCCCGGCAGCCTGGGGTCCAGGGCAATGATAAACGGAGTGAATCCGTAGTGTACTGCCTCCCGGCGCCCTCTCGCCCTAGCTGCTGAACCTCTGCTCGTGCTCCAGTGCCGGAGGCCTTAGGTTTCTGCTAGTCTGGCTGGGAGAAACCCTCCGAGCGCCCCACCCCCACCCCCACCGCCCCCCGAAACCCTGCATCCTGTCCCACACGCCTCCCGCGCCTCCGTAGCAGACAGAGTGCAGGTAGTAGACTGCTGGGGAACTATTAAGAGAGGTGTCAGGATGGCCGAGTGGTCTAAGGCGCCAGACTCAAGATAGTTCCTTGCCTGC